>BLKR01004217.1:0-115794 GCA_011170035.1 Teleogryllus occipitalis | reverse complement strand
AAGTGGACGAAGGAATAGTAAATTACGTCTTGCAACACTGTGTTGTTAGACCTTTCGTGAATCCTTTTTACAGAAAAAGCGGTTGACGGCAACTAGCCGTCCTAACCGGCAACTAACTAACTCCAAGGCTCTTCGTGTCTGAAACGGATATTTTGATTTTGGTATCTATTTTACTTGAAGCATCATGAAGAAACATGTTTAAAAGGTTCTCAAAAATCTTTCCACATGTTTTTATCAAACCTTTTACTTGGATAGCGAAAATGACGCTTAAAAGAATGTTGCAGGTCTCATTTTCGTTGACCACTTTGAATTTTGGAAATGTCCAATTTTTTCGGGGTCTTCCTACAGTTCCCGCACGTTTCTAGATCTTTCATCTCCCTGGTCTTCGCTCAGCCCGGCATAGCAGCATAAGCTTCTTTCGAAACGTCACTGTTCCGTTTGCAGGGCTGTCCATCTTTTTCGCTTCCAATTCGGACTTCCCAGTTTTTGTCTCTTTCTACAGATCTTCGCGTACCGTGTTCCTTCTTGTAATTATTTTTTTAAATTCTGAATAAATAATTATTATTTCTCCAGAATTAAAAAAAACTCTGTCGTGATTTCTCATTGTTATCTAGTCCAAGAGATAACTATTACACTGAGATTTCTATCGCAGTCCCCAGAACCTGCCGCTCCCCGCACTGTCCCCCCTCTTGTGGAGTGTCAAGAAAAATACGTTTCAATACAATCCTGAAAATCTTTTTTTATTGAAATTTTTTTTCTTATTCAAAAATAGATCTTTAAAATTAGATATTCAAAAATAGTTTTTCCTTTGTATTTTTAAGCTCTAAAATTCGCATTTTAAAAGCCTATTATGGAAAAATAATTTTATAGATTGTTTTACATATGTGTTCCTTTGTGCATCAGGAGATAAAATGAAATCTGCTGTTCAAAGACTGTTCAAATAAAGTCACGAACAGTATTTAGAAAAAATAGTATTATTCATGTAATTTTTGGTAAAATTTAGGCGATTTTTCAAGAATTATTTTGGGGCAATATTAGTCCCCTGACTTCTCCAAAAAAGTACTCAAGTTTTTGAAAAATTGTACATGGCCTTATTTCAAATCTATCTTTCAGGAACAGATTTCATTAAGAGAAAAAACATCGTCTATAATATTTTTGTTGTAAGAAGACATCGAAAAAATTTTAAATTTGCACTTTTCGAAAAATTAGGGTTTTCAATTATCATGAGACCTGCTCCATTCTCTTAAATGTCGTTCACACTATTCAACAACAAAATATAATAAAAAATATGAAGCTTTTTTTTATTTGGGAAATGTCCCAGGGGCGTCATGTAAAGTACTCCCAAAAATTAAAATATCAGTATCCAATTCAAGGGGCCACGACATCAGTCAGATCGATTGGGGAATATCAATTTCGGAGAAAATCGGCTGAACACTTTAGGCGCTTGCTTTGTTCATAGAAGGTCGGACAGACACGGTTTGCCGTCATTCTATTTTTCATCAAGGATTTACAAACATGGATACTGTCTTCATCATTTGATAGAGGATTTTTTTCTATATTTAGCAACTGGATTTATCCACTTTTTCGTTACCAGGACTCTGTAAAAAGAGTTTTTCTGCCGAAAATTTACCGTTTTTTCGCGCAGTATTACACAATTTTCTCTCTACTGCGTAAGCGGTAGCGAGAAAGTAAAACTTAGTGATTGTTATGCATTACGTTTTTACGGAAAAATGGAATTTACGTTACCGAAAATTCGATTGACAGCAATCGTCTGTCCGTCCATCTGTAATCAACGCTAGCGGCTAAACCGTTCAACCGATTTTCTCCAAATTTGATATTCTTCAATCGATCTGGCTGTTGTACCGGTCTCTTGAATTTGAAACTAATGTTTTAATTTTTGGGGGTACTTACATGAACCCCCTGAGACATTTTCAAATTTTTCAAAAGAAATTATCCATCATTTTTTATTAAAGTTTTAATGTTGGATAGTACGAAGAACATTTAAGAAAATGGCGCAGGTCTCATGGTCGTTGAAAACCCTGGTTTTTCAATTATTGCATAAGTTCAAAATTTTTTCGGAGTCTTCCCAAAACTAAAATATTAAAGATAGAGATTTTTTCCTTAATAAATCTTTTTCTTAAAGATAGACTTTGAAAGAAGGTCAGGTACTATTTTTCGAAATTTTGAGTATTTTCGCATAATTTGGCGTGAAACAGGCAATTTTTAATTTTGTTGAAACATTTTTTTTTCAAAAACGGCTTCATCGTTTTTGATAAAATTTTGTTTTTGGATTGTCTGAAAAACATTTAAGAGAATAGTGCAGATCTCATGTTGGTAGAAAACCTTGATTTTTTGAAAATTGAAAAAAATCAAATTTTTTTCGGCATCCTACAAGTATGAAGATAAAAAAATTTCTTCATGAAATGTGTTCATGAAAAACATAAAAATAATGCTCAATTTTTCAAAAACGTGAGTATTTTTTACGAAATTTTGTGTCAAACATAAAGAATTTTAATTTTCTTTAAACAATTTTTTCTTAAAAATGGCACAAATTTTTTTGATTACATTTAGACCTTAGATAACGTAAAGGACTCTTAAGAGAATGGAGCGTCTCATGTTCGTTAAAATGCCTGGTTTTTCGACAATTTAAAGAATTAAAAATTTTTTTGGTGTCAACCTGCAACTACAATTGTGTTGATACAATTTTTTTGTTAATGAAATGTGTTCATCCAAAATAGATGTTCAAATAACGTCATGTTGAATTTTGGAAATATGAGTACTTTTGTGTAATTTGGCGACAAATATAGTAGTCCGCTTCGAATTTAGTGCGTTTCATGAACGTAATTCCAGGTAGTTGAATGCTTCGTAAGTTAGAATTTGTATATTATTTCATATTTTTTCTTCGTTTCTTACATTCGAGCTTTTGTTATACATTTACATATTAATCTTTTGGAACTTATGTAAAACCTATTTGAAATATATTAAATAAATATTGCTATCCTTCAGGGAATATCAAATTGGAATGAAACAATGGCTCGGCAACAATGACTCCGGAGCTAATTTCTGTGAATTACGACTTATTATCGGGACATGATTTAACGATATGAATGCAGTTATAATTGTCACATTTGTTGTTTGTTAGAGTTGTTTAAAAATCTGAAAAAATATGCTATAGATTGTTGTAAGACACATTCTAGGGGGAAAAACTGAGACAGTACTCCAACGTTATCACGTGTAACGTCTTAGCATTTCATCGGACCGCACAAGGCGGGTGGCCGGCCCGGGGAGGGGTGGTTCAGGCGCCGGGCTGGCGGTGCAACCGGAGCTGTCGGGGCCGTGTCTGGGAACATCTGGGGGTCAGCTAGCGTAGAATGATGTGAGGACAGATCGCCTGTAGTTGGCGGCGGGCCCCATTTTGCAACCGGCCCAAAACTCAGTAATGAGGTGACGCGGTCGGCGGGGTTTCAGCGTAGGTCTGTCACGTCACTCCTCGCGATTGGGGCTGGGGAGGAAACCGTATTCATTCGAGTTTGGGCCGAATCGCGGTGCGGAGCACTTTTGCTGATAGGTGAAGGGGCTTGGCTTGCGAGGGTGGCGTGTTGTCACGAGACAAGAGTCCCCAGATTAGCTGCTCTGGGTCAGGCTGGGGCGGCTTGCCTCAGGAATGGGAGTGCTGTGTTTCCGTAGGAGTATGTTAATGAACATTGTAATATACAGTTATTGTAAATAAACCTGTACAAAAAACACCGGATCTGTGTTGTTTTTACATCGCGACGTCACACACGTCGAAAATCCACTTTAAAAATTTATTTATTTTTTTCTATTTGAATTTGATGTCAGAATTGGTTGCCAAAAATATCTTAAAATTCAACTATTTTACCCCGTCTCTCCAATTTTGTTCAGCCTGATACATGCAATAGAAGCTGAGAAAAAAATAGAACTTGAAAAACACGTTTCTCGTATCTCTGCAACAGATTGCGTCAAGAGACTGATTTTTTGTGAATTTACGGCATGCTCTTTCCTATGAGCATCGCGATTATCGATTTCGTTTTGGGGGCACATTTTACACCCTTATTCGGCTATACCCTTTATTTTAGTTTATTATACATTTGTAAACATTGTTGTATATACAGTAATTTTTATACCTTGGAATTTAGTTTCAAATTATATTTTTAAAGCTTTACAATTCATAGTATAGTGTGTAATTCCCCAAGGAAATTTGACGGTTTTTGGCAGTACATAAGATACCATCCACATAAAAACTTGTAGATGTGCTACTGATGGATAGGGAATTACACCTCATTCCTCCAACCAATATTTCAGATGAAACTAGTGATGATACAACAACACATATTTTTTCGTAATATTGTTAAGGGTTATGAAATATTATAATATGACAATTTCTGGGGTGGTGGAGTTTTTTGTTTTTTTATATCCAAGGTGTGGAGTTTTAAAAAAAATTCCAAATAAAGAGATTTAAGGAGATAAATTTAATCATTTAAAACTTTATACATTCCCTTTCCTATGAACTTATTCCTGTATAACACTTTCGATATATTTTATCTGGACATAAACAGAATGTTAATTATTATGGACATTCTGTTTATGTTCATGTATATTTGTGATCATTCAACAATACATCAACTATTAAGACTAACCTATTTCATCGCTACTCATTTCCAAAAATCAAATCATACCTTAGCAGTATTTCTGGACGTAGAAAAAGCGTTTGATAAAGTATGGTACCAAGGTTTATTACATAAAATACTGCAATATAGATTCCCGCAATATTTACTACAAATAATTCAAAACAAGCATTTACGCTGGACAGTAAACGCGCGTTGGGATATCCGCAATGAGCCAATTCAAAAAGAACTCTATGTATGCCCAATAAAACAATGGACAGACGGACTCTCCACCCGAATCCATACAAACCTGCCCTGCAACCCACAAATCCATTACACCATCCTGCCCTGCAACCCAAAAATTTAAATTAGGTTCCACTTCATACCCGTAACCAGCAATTATAAGTTTGCATTTCAAAGAATTACTTCGACATCCGTAAAATAGAAAAGAAAGCAGTTAATAACAACTTAGAAATAAATTCGAGTAGCTAGAGGTCCCTTGCAGGACACTCCTCTGCAATTAATTAATATTTAATTGTAAGTTATAAATATGGTATTAAAATATTTAAATATGTTTTAAATATTTCTGTATATTGCCAACTTTCAATGAAAACATTATGTATAATTCAAAACCTTGAAAGTCCTAACAGACCGAACAAGGATTAATACACCACTATGTATCTCGTATAAAAGACAAAGAATATGAATAATTTTCTAATCAAACCATAGTCCTGGAGTGAAAGTCACAAAGCTGACAATTAGTCCAAAGCAAAATAATACTGCACTGAATATAAAATATAATCTATAATCCCGCAAAATCAGCGTTTTGCACGAAGAGTGTAGTTGCGAAGTGATTCAGTGTAGTAGCGAAATATTTTATTTTTTTGAGCGTTTCATTCAGGGTCTGGAGACTATTCTATCCAACAAGATATTAAATAATTCTCTAATATTTCTCTCTCTTCCTCTAACATTTATTTTTTTACTTAGTCGCCGTTACGAAGGTACAACTTTGTAAGAATATAAAGTTATGTAATCGTGCGCCGGTAAACGGCGAATTTTCAGCAGAAATCTCTTATTGCCGGTACTGGAAACAAAGAAGTGGATAAATTCAATTGCTAAATACAGAAAAAAAATCCTCTAACACGTGGTATAGCCATAATCCATGTTTTGTGGGTCCTTGATACCGAAAAATCAATTGAAGGCAAAACGTCGGTCTGTCCCGTTTATCTGTCTGTCCGTCTATGGTCAACGCTAGCGCCTAAATGGCTTAGGCGATTTTCTTTAAAATTGATGCCACTAAGGTGACGAATTGGCTGGAGTGGGCGAAGCGGGATCCTCGCAGAGAGGACGCCCCTCGGAAATTCCATAAATCGCAAAGGGCGCCAAAAAGGTGGTGCTAGACCAGCGCATACTTTCTCGAATTATTTATCAATGTAATATTTTAGAAAATTTAAAGTTTTCTACGAAAATGAGACACACACCATTCTTTGAGTATTCCACCCTCTATCCGTGAAAAAAAAAAAAGAATTTAAAGAAAAAATTTGGAGCGATTTTGAGCCAAAAATGTTTTAAAAAATTTAAATTGCCTTTGTTTCGCCACAAATTACTCGAAATCTGCTCACATTTTCAAAAACTTGAACAAGAACTTATTTAAGAATCCGTCTTTAAGGAGCAAGGTTCATAACGGGAATAAATCTCGATATCCAATATTATAGTTGTGGGAAGACGCTAACCAAAAATTGCACTTTCGCAATTTTCAAAAAATCTGTGATTTCAACGACGTTAGACCTACACCTTTCTCTTACACGACCTTTACGCTATCCGAAGACAAAGTTCCATCAAAATGTTTGGTGCCATCTTTGAGAAAATTTTGAAAGTGTCTTTGAGGCTCCATGTAAAGAACCCCCAAAACTCAAAATATCAGTTTGAAACTTCCAAAGTCTCGCTTAATTTAGTTCTATTCGGGAATATCAATTTTGAAGAAAATCGCCTAAGCCGTTTAGGCGCTAGCGTTGACCATAGACGGACAGACAGATAAACGGGACAGACCGACGTTTTGCCTTCAATCGATTTTTCGGTATCAAGGACCCACAAAACATGGATTATGGCTATACCACGTGCTAGAGGATTTTTTTTCTGTATTTAGCAATTGAATTTATCCACTTCTTAGTTACCAGTACCGGCAATAAGAGATTTCTGCTGAAAATTCGCCGTTTACCGGCGCACGATTACATAACTTTATATTCTTACAAAGTTGTACCTTCGTAACGGCGACAAAGTAAAAAAAATAAATGTTAGAGGAAGAGAGAGAAATATTAGGGAATTATTTAATATCTTGTTGGATAGAATGGTCTCCAGACCCTGAATGAAACGCTCAAAAAAATAAAATATTTCGCTACTACACTGAATCACTTCGCTACTACACTCTTCGAGCAAAAGGTTGATTTTGCCTCAAGGACACCCCTTTTGAAATTCCGACAGTAATCTACGAGCATGCTTGAACTCCAATTCCCAACTTTTAGTTTCCCACTACTGCTTACACAGTCTAGAGGAAATATTGTAATGCAGTGGGAAAAAACGAATTTTCCACACAGAAACTCTTATTGCCGAGCTGTGGTAACAAAAAAGTGGATAAATCTTTTTCCTATGTACAGTAAATTAGTCCCTCTAACAGTAATAATCAATGTTTTGAGCGTCCTTGATAGCGAAAAGCGATTTGGCGGATGTCGCGGCCGCTTTAATTTGAAATAGATATTTTAATTTTGCACGGATTTTACACGAAGAGCCTGGGGACATTTTTAAAACGAAAAACAACAATTATTTTATATTAAATTTTGATGCTGTGTAACATAAAGGACGTTTAAGGATATGGTGCAGATCCCCTTTTCTCTGAAATCCCTGATTTATTCGAAAATTGACGAAGTTCCAAGTTTGTACGGGGTGCTCCTACAACTGAAATATTGAAGATAAATTTTTTTCTTTAATGAAATCAGATCTCTAAAGACAGATTTTGAAATAAGGTCAGTACAAACAATATAAAATTTCAGAAGTTTTCCCCTAATTTTGCGTGAAATATGTATATACAATTTTTTAAACAATTATTTTCTCAAAAAAACAGCACCAATTTCTTTTATTAAATTTTGACCTCCGGGAGCGTGAAGGATGCTTAAGAGAATGCTGCAAGTTTCATTTTCGTTAAAATCCCTGTTTTTTCGAAAATTGCAAAAAGTTCAAAATATTTTCGGCGTGTTCCTGCAACTATTTTTTTCTTAATATAATGTGATCATTTTTTAAAAATAAAATATGTTCTTCAAAAACATCTTGAAATAAGATCACATTCAATTTTTCGAAAATATGTGCATTTTGTGCCTACTTTTGCATCAAATGCAGGAAATTTTAAATATTAAACAATTATTTTCTCAGAAACAGCTCCAATTTTTTTTCACGTATGTAGCAAACTACGGTAAAGAAAGAGGTGCTGGTTCCATTTTCGACACACTGTATTTTCAAAAACTGAAAAAAATAAAAAAAATCGGAATTGTGAATTCGATTTTCTCGCGTTTCGTTCACCCTGTGCATGTAAAGTGATTGGAGGTAGTCCTTCAAAAGAAAGATCATGTTTAATATTATTTAAGCATTAAATATATTTTAAATTGCGCGATTTAATCGATTTAAATGCGAAAAGGAATGGATCATTTCTCTTTGCATCCTGAAGTGCCGGAATGATGAGTAATTAGTGTAAAAACGAGTAGTTTTGATCAAAATGACAATATTATGTTTAATTATCTTTTTCTGTCGATTTGTATTTTGTTGCTAGCGGTATCAAGAATGCTGATTTGGAAAATGTGTATGCCATACGAAACCAGCGGCCATAACAACGTCGCAAGTGCATCAAGGCGGTAGTGACGGCCACCTCTGATTTGTGTTATTATAAAATAATAATTTTATTTACGTTCAAAATAAGCGTCGAGCATTGTTTGTACCTTTAGGCAGAACGTGAATACATTCCTCACACATACGGGAAGACCAGTCGGGAGAATACAGCTGAGGCGGTGCCCCGCTAGTGGGTGATACCTGGTTGGGGAAACCCGAAGAACTGACATAGAGGTATGCGCCAGAACGCGGTGTAGTAAGGTGTAATCAAGTCATTTTTCATTTTAAAAATGTCCCCAGGCTCTTCGTGTAAAATCCGTGCAAAATTAAAATATCTATTTCAAATTAAAGCGGCCACATCCGCCAAATCGATTGGAGAATATCAATTTTGGTGAAAAATCTTCCGGTTTAGCTGCTGGCGTTGCTCACAGACGAACGGACGGGCAAAAGGACGGGCGGTCAGGACGGACGGATACAAGGATGGACGGGCAGTCGTTTTGCTATCAGTTGATTTTTCGCTATCAAGGACCGTCAAAACATTGATTATTACTGTACAACGTGTTAGAGAGACTAATTTACTATACACAGGGAAAAGATTTATCCACTTTTTTTGTTACCACAGCTCGGCAATAAGAGTTTCTGTGTGGAAAATTCATTTTTTCCCACTGCATTACAATATTTCCTCTAGGCTGTGTAAGCAGTTGCGAGAAACTAAAAGTTGGGAATTGGAGTTCAAGCATGTTCGTAGATTACTGTCGGAAGTTCAAAAGGGGTGTCCTTGAGGCAAATACTCGATGAGGTAATTAACTCCTTTTAGGTGCGTTAAACATTTTAAATTTCCTCAGTGAAAATACTATGACCATAAACAATTTACTTAATTACCACAAAAGAGCCTTACGTGACACAAATGGCTTTCACCGTCAAAGTTGCCTAAGGGTGTCAACTGATGTCATTGCAGTATCTCTGGCCGAGAGGTCCTACGATTTTGTCGCGACGGTGGCAGGATTTTCGACACTATAGCTTGTCAGCTAGATCGACTTCAGGCGCTGTCTGAAGGAGAATCCTACCGACCGGCTGCTCTCAGCTGATTTTTCCATGGTTTCTCCGATCAACACCAGACGAATATCGGAGCAGTACCCTAACAAATGGGCCACGGACCGCGCACGATCTTTCCTTCCTCTTCCTTGTCCTTTCCTTCCCTTTACTTACGCAAACACTCACTTGCACCACACTGTCACATATGGCGGAGACCAGTGAAGGGGTTACAGCCTGCTCCGGCTATGGCGGTTGCCACTCAGGTGGGAGATACGAGGTTGGGGAAATTCCCCACTGGCTGACGTAGTTCGACGACGAATGTTGCCATCGAACGGGACAAGATCACCGCCACTTCATTTCGCAAGGCCTCAAAGGCCACAACTAAAACCTTTAATATCGTTGCGGGCCATATTTTCATTACTCGGGTGATGACTTGCCCATATTGTTGATCTCGGTAGTTTTCCCGGCTGCTCTGAAACGTAGGAGGGATGGAACCATCACGTACAATGCACAGCACAGTGGAAGCACATTAGGATGATTTTGAATTTCTGTATTTACTAGAAAAAAATCCTTAAATCTAAACTTCACCTTTTTCCATATTAGAGGGATGTTGACCCCGGTAGGACGCGTTCGCTAGGCGCCACAATGTTCTCGTCTGACATGGACGAAAGGGACTTTCACTTCTGACAAATAACCTTTCTCGGGCCACAATAAATGGCACTGTTGGCCCCATACGGCTCGCGGGCCACCAGTTCAACATCTCTAACTTAGAAGATACGAAATTCCAAAACGATTTTTTTAGAATTCGTGTGGAAATTGAAATTGTCTTTAGCGGTAGTACGCATAGTTTGATTGTTCTTTCAAGTGTTTTGTAGTAATACACAGTAGTTTTCCTAGTAGATCTGGCAGCGCATTGATCTCGATAATCTGAATCTTTAAGGGAAGAATATTTTGTCAGAGATCTCTATGCACTCGTGAAAGAATTCAATATATATATATATATATATATATATATATATATATATATATATATATATATATAATATATGAGATGGGTGTCTACTGGTTGCTTCGCTCATTTTTCTTCACGTGTTCGGAACCGAAAAGAATACGTCACACAATTCCAACTGTTTCTTCAAGTTTTCAGAAATCTTCATATTTTTTTAATGAAATTTCGAAAAAACGGAAATAAATTTCAACCTTTTTTACAATATGTTGTATAATGAACAAAAATTTAAAGAATATTGCTCGTACTATGTTTTTCTTTTTATTTTTGGAGTCAAGATAACAGAAAATATTATTTAAGATGAAATGTGTAAAATTTAGAAATATAGTTTTTTGCTTCAGTTCTTAAAATAGGTGGGGCTCAGGAGTGGCCAGGAGCACTAACCAACGTTTCATTTAGAGTTAAGGGTTCAAGAAAAAATGAAGCTTAACCTTCCTACCACAACAATATTCTCTCACGTGTTCATTTTTTGGACATTTATTATTTTGAAACTCAATATACTGATTTTGGTACTCAATATACTGGTCTTAAAATTCAGGTAATAATTACGGTATAAAAGTACTAAATCTCATCTCAGATTCACTCTTATTGGAAGAACAAAGTGGTTTCAGGCAAGGAAGATCGTGTACAGACAATGTGTTTACCATAAACCAAATAATAGAAAAGAGACGAGAGTTCAATTTAGAGACCCACATAGCTTTTATAGATTATGAAAAAGCGTTTGATAGAGTTAATCGTGAACTTCTCTGGCAGATTCTTCGAAAAAGGGGCTATCCTTTCCACTTGATAGAAGTTATTAAATCCCTCTATCACAAAACAAGCATTAATTTACAAGTTCAGAACAAAATGTTAGAAGAGTTAGAAGTAAACAGAGGGGTACGACAAGGGTGTAGCTTGTCCCCCACATTGTTTAATATTTATATTGACAACATTCTAAGAGAATGGAAAAGTTTAAATGAACCAAGTATTTGGATAAATCCAAATACACCTCTACAATCACTTCTGTATGCTGACGATCATATAATTATAGAAGAGAACGAAATAAGTCTGCAAAAGTCCTTGTACCAGCTAAATAGAATATGCAAATCATATTGTCTCTCAATATCTGTCTCTAAAACTAAAGTGATGGCATTCAGAGGCAAGTATCCTATCAGAACTAAAATAATAATAGAAGACAAAGTAATAGAGCAAGTGAAACATTTCAATTATTTGGGCTGTGATATCACATACGATTACAGTGATGATATGAAAACAAAATTACAACGTTTTCAACATACTTGTGGAACAATAAACAAGTATCTTCGCAATAAGACCAGAAAAGAGACACTGTTAAAATTTTATAAAGTCATGGCAGTACCACAACTGCTTTACGGGTGTGAATCATGGACATTAAGAAAACAAGATAAAATGAAGATACAAGCCTCGGAAATGAAATTCCTCCGGAGAGTAAAACGCTGCACCCTAATGGACAAAATAAAAAACGAAGATATAAGAAAGGAACTTAATATATTTTCTATCAATGAAAAAGTAAATGAATACAGATCACGGTGGGTACAGGAAGAATGTCTCACGAAAGGATCCCCAAACATGCCTTTCTGTACAGACCACGAGGAAGAAGGGACATTGGCCGTCCACGACAGAGATGGTGTAATGAAGCCGGAACAGGGAATTTCCCTAATCCGTGAAGTGAAGAAGAAGAAGAAGAAGAAGAAGAGTACTAAAGAATCATTTTTGTAAATTTCTGAAAAGGGCTGTGAAATATGTAATGTTAAACTCAAAGGGCGTTTATCATGTCCCACATACGTGAAATTTGTTCTATTTTTATTATTTCCAAACACGGATTTGCGTCTAGTAATGGACACCTGAAAAATGCAAAATTTTGATAAAGATCGGATTCTTCACTAACTAATGACACTTGATATTTTTCTTCGTGAACGTGTTTGTAACACTTTGAGTTCAAAAATGTAATACCAGTTCACGTTTCATTATTGAGGTGCCAGTGTTAAAAAGGTATTTTCTACTTAATTTTTATAATATAAAATAATGGGGAAAAAAATCTTCGTTCTACACCTCGTCACTAGAACACAAGCCTCACAATTCACAAGTCTGAAGAAAGGGAGACGTATTTAACCTTTTTCTTTTTTTCTTTTTTTTAATTTTGCCCATGAAAGAGTCACTACCGAGACAGTTGTCACTACTAGTGTTTTTATCCTAGAATTTTTTTTATATTTTATAAATTTGACAGATTGACAACAAAATATGTATTTAAAAAAAGAAAGAGATGTAGGTTTATCCGGTTTAGGAACTGTTTTATGTTATTTCCAGCCGCACCTCAAAGACAGCTGGTCTAACAGGAGACAAGGAAGACGGGCAGACGGTTTTAAAACTTTCCGGTATTAAAGATAACACGACATATTCTATCAAATCCAGGGAATGATTTTTGCGCAATTACAATACCCTTTAACATTACATAGCCTATACGTGAACGTATACGTTTAAGTTTCGATGTGGTGATCTATAATTTATGGAACTTTACTTACTTTATTATTTTTTGATTTAACAGTTCCAAAAGTAGACTTGCCTTTCTGTGGATTGAAATGAAGCCTTGCTTGGTGACTGACGGACTCAGATAAAGGTTCTGGATAAGGTCATCAATTAATTACCGTCTTTTAACGGTCATTGGCGTCAGTAGGTCATAGTATAATATTTTTCTCGTCATTACGTGGTAGAAATTAGAGCCATTGTAGGCCTTAAATCACTTCCACCAAAATCGAAGGATATGTATTTATGCAAGTTGCGCTTGTATAAAATTGGCCGTTGATTTTAAAGTATTTGAATCATTTGATTGTTTCTCAGTTCAAAACCTAGAAATTGAATCTTATTAATTTGGTTTTCAGATTATATTTGCCTTGTTCCAACCTCTTAAAAAAGAGGAAATATATCAACATACTCCCGTTTGATGTAAAAATAGGGGAATGAAACTGAAAGTCATTGATTGCTTAAGAAATTCTGCGGCAGTCTCAAATTGAAACCGGGTTCCTGCCCGTTGACAAGGTCTCCATATTTATGGAGCTGGTGTTGGTGCAGAGGCGGTGCCAATGACGAAGACAGGGAGGAGTCTCGGGGATCTCTAATGTCCTAGTCACGTTGTTACAATATGGTGGGCGCTTGCAGCGTAGCAGGGAGGGGGGAGGAGTAGCTGCGGCGGCAGTCCGCCGCCCCTCTGGAGCCCGACGGGCAGGGGGAGGGCGAGAAGGGGCCCCGAAGCGGCCTCCCCGCCCCACCCGCCCCTCCCACCGCGACCCCCGGGGTCACACCGCCAATGGGAGCGCCTTCGCGCCCGGACGCCCGGCACGCAGCTGCCAATGCTCCCCCCTCCCCCTCGCACCAAGCCGCGTCTCGGATTTCAATCATCGCCCCCCCCCCTCATGGCATTCGGCAGCTCTTCTCCTCTCTCATATTCACCGTCTGTTTCACTCACTCGTACATCATTCGCTGCGCCCTTGACTCTCGTAGTGGCCCTTTCTCCGAGTTCGGCCTACGCGATCGTTTCGGGCAGAGAAGGCGGGGTCAGTTGCGTGCCCTGGTAGGAGTTCCCTACAGATATTGTCCCTAAGCAACTCCTAACTCGCTCAAGGTGCGAGTTTCTGGAAAGAAGCTCTGTAATGAAGTTGCATGAGACTGAGGGTGCAATCATTAGAAAAATGAAGAGATAGCTGCAGCTCAATAACTTAATTTGTTGTTGGGAATATAACTAATAACTAGACAAAAGTATATTGAACAAGAAATTATCTACTCATCTTATCTACCAACTACTGTGGTACTTACATGTACTGTGAGAGAAATTCGTGATCAATAATATTGAATAAGTTATGGTAAGAAGCACAAAGACAACAAGTCTGAACATTCTTAATTCTTTGGGTTCTGTTCTAGGATTAAAATTTCTATGAACCAGACAAGCTAAGAGAAGGGGCATTTGGAAGCTCCATTTTTTTATTTGAAGCTCCTGAATGGATAGCAGTGCCCCCTCTCCTAACTCATCAAGGATGGAAAAATGTTAATTGAAACCAACAAGTATGTCTGGAATAGAATAGATAAGATAATAGAACAAGTACTATACCTAAAAATATATTGAAGTGACGACGTCTCAATTTGAGAGTGACCAGAGAGAAACACTATGACCTCTTCCTTGAAAAGAAACTACACGGCAAGTACGAAGGAGCGTGTTGCGTTAGAACAGACTATCTGGCCTAGTTCATAGAAAGATCTAAAATATCTGGTCACTCATTGCCTACTAATGCTGTAAATATTGAATTTTTGTTTAGGACCTAATCTAGTAACAATTAAATTCAAGTACCGCCTCAAATCTACATCCTTTTGCATTGTTTGGTTTAACAGCAAGTCATGCTCAGAGATTCTGGAAGGTTTGGTGATGAGCTTTGGTATGTTTGGCAGTCATTGAACGTCCTCTGGAGTAGTATTTGCCGATATGATCGCGAATTCCGTGTTACTGCAGTCACATTCGTAATCGACGTTCTCTCAGCCGCCGCCCCGCGGCCTTGGTTGCCGCGATGACGTCAGCAGAGGCGACGGCGACCGCTCCCCCCGCCCTCAACCCCGCGCCGCCGCAGCTAGACGCGTCGATATTCGAAGCGAACCCCCCCAGCGGGCTCCAATAATAGTCCGACGGCAGACGGAGAGGTGATGGCAACGGGGGTCAGATAAGACTGCGCATGCGCCCGAGCGGACTTCGATATTCCGGGTTACAAGCAGAAATCGTCTGTAGGCTCGGTGACGGCCTGTTTAGTGCTTCCTCAGAGCGCAGGACGCTTGCAGTGAGTCCACTTCCCCCACCGTGCTCGCCCCTCTTGTCAGCGACTCCGCTTCTCCCCCTGCCTTTGGAATATCGAGTCTTTGTCCGTGGACTCCGCTTCCTCCTATGGAGCTTGCGCAAGCACCCGTGGGCGCTGCGGGGGGCACAGGGATTCGCCGCGGGGTGGGAGTGGCCAACCGGCGTGCGCGTTACAAACCCTGCAGAGCCATTGGTTCCTTCCCCCCTCGGCCTCTTTCCCCTTTGTCCGCCAGAAGCTGCCTAACCACGTAGTCAGAAATCCAAGTACCGTTATTCCGCGAGGCAAGTGCTGTAACGTCGACGGGTGACGCGTCGCGAGCAAAACCACGGGTTCGAGTTCGGGAGAAGACATGGCGGTCGCGGTTTGTGAAATCATCGGGTCCGTTTCAGTGGTTATTTGAGTAGTTTTCGGGACGTGTGTTTGTCCTTGTGGGATTCGAAGCCAGTCCTTGCGAAAACTCTTGTCCCTGTTCCCCTTTCCTGACTCCTCCCACAAATCAATTTTGGACTTGCTCCCTGCGCCTGTTCTCCCATTGGTCGGTCGCGGGCCAACCAGGAAGCCCTGCGTATGAGGTGAGAGGTTAGACCTTCCTAGTTGCTGGCTCTGGTTCTCTTTTCGCCGAAAGACTGTTCGTCGGTAAATTTCTTGAGTGAACTGGAATTGTCGGAGACTATTTTTTCGAAAACGCCCGTGTGTCTTGCGTCGAAGTGTCTGTTGTACTGCGTGTGATCCTTGGGATTATGTGGCAGCAGCGGCTTTGCAGATGCACTTCGTGAGCGCCGCCACACGGACCACATCGCATGGTGAGTAGCATTTGTTCTCTCCCTCTCCGCTCGCGAAGACCGCAGCCCGACGGGCAGCCCCGCTCTCCGCTGCGCCGGCGAGGTCAATGGAAATTTCGGACGCCATCTTTGTGAAGTTGTGGTCGCCACACACTTACGTAACTCTTGGCTTTTAATTTTGCTCGTGTGGAGTCCGATTTAAATGACTACCAACGTTCCACCGATAAAGTTGAACTTGTTTCTTGATTTTTTTCTTTCATGAATTAGTATACAACCACACGCCGGAATAAGAAGTAACTTTAGTTTTCGTTACGAAATAGTTCTGCCTATATTCAAGTGGTGTACTTTGGATTACTTTTTATTCAGCAGCTAAAATGTATACCATCATATGGACAGCAGATCAATGAAAAAAATATGCACCTCCTCAAATCCAACATTTTTTATTATTTTACTCAACTTATTCAAATTGATCTCCACTTCATGATGGCATCGCATCCAAAGGAATATTACCATTATGAATCTAAACTTCAAGCTAACATATTTTTAAATTCTAAAATATTTTTTTAACTGTTATCCCCCTTCCGAAATACTTTTGTGGACTGCCCGTCGTGTACGATTCTGAGTGAGCACTGTATAAACCTAAAGTTAATATTTCTGTATGCAATTTTGAGACGTGTGCGGTATTTAATTGCCTTGTTCCTCTGAAGTTTTGAAGCAACGTGGAAGGAAATTCTGAGCTGCAAGCTCCGAGGGTTGTAGTTTTCCCAACGGGCTTTCCTCGTGCCAGGGGGCTCGCCGGGAAGAAAGTGGGCTGCGGGCTGCGCCGACACGGACGCGCGCGCTGCGAGGGGCCGGCGACCGCCGCTGTAAAACGATAAAAGTCGCGGGCAAGAAAACAAGTGTTGAGCGGCGGCGGCGGCGGCGAGGCCCTCCGCTCGCTCCCGGTTGTGCTACGGCCGGCCATCCCGCCCGCGGGAGGCCGGGCCCGGAGCCGGGCCTCGGCCCCGGCGGCGCTGGCGCCTGCGCGGGCGAACGGCTTAATATCAGGGGCAGTGGGTCGGGGGCGGCCGGCTCGACGGCGGCGGCGGAGGCGGCTTGGGTTGGTGGGGAGTGAGGGAGGGGCGGGCCCGTCCCTCCTTCGACCCCCGCGCGCGCCGCCGCCGCCGCCAACACCGCCTCCGTTCCCCGCTCGCTGCGCCGCCGGCCCCTCCCGTGTTGGCCTATCAGTCGCTGAGTGGAGGCTCGGTTCGGTAATCACCCAAGAGCAAGAAGTCTGTGGCGTCTTGGCGAACGTGGGTGCTCGTTCTTGGGTTTAAACAATAGTTGCATTGTACATATTCAATTTTTTTGTTCTTTTTATTTACCTATTTTGCTTTTACTTTTATTGTTTCCTAAGCCACACGAATCGTGACGAAACAGATCAGAATATTTTCGCCTTTATGCGTGACTGTCTCTTTCACACATTCCGTCCCGAGGTTTCGTCAACCCAGCCCGTAGGGTTGACGTTCAAAATATTTGCGAACAACAAGTTTACAATAGAGGCATATTGGAGCCGGTTTGGCGATGGAAAGCTGGGTTTTGTAAAGCGCGACAAAGCTCTGCGTTCTAACGGTTCTTGGGCGGCGCCCTGCCTGGCCTGTCTGCCCCGCGGCCGCGCGCTGCCGCCGCCCGCCGCTGCCATACGCCCCGCGTTTATTTTTGGACAGCCTGAATTTCCCCGACGATTATTGCGGTCTCTTGACAGCGTTTGAAGTTTCTTGGCGCCGCTTTGCGTAACAGCGAGTGCCTTTCTAACCAGTACTACACGCTTGCTTGATTTTCTTTAGAAAAACGTTTGCGCGCATTGTCCATGCATTCGTGACACCAGCGAAACACTGCACAAGTAAATGGGACTAAACAGATTGTAAAATTCAGTGGTAGGAAATACCAACTGTTGATTTGCAGGGTGTTGGTGTAGTGTGCAATTTCGGTTGTAAGAAGTGTTAATCATAAAATCGACGAAAAAAGTTTAATCGTAGTTATTTCAATAACATTAAAAATTTGTGCGGTTTGCATGACATACGGAAGAATGTGCACTGTCCTATATTTTATTCACCTGTACTTAGTGAATTACCGAAGAAAATACGTCTCCAGTTCGTTAAACCTGTTTTTGTCCGAATATTCGCAAAATAGGCCTAAAGTTACTCTTGCTAACCCTGAGAAAATCCTGGATCATCAAACTACAAAGGGCAGCATTACTTGTTTTTTGTAACACGTCTAAATTACGTGGTATTCCCTGGCGCAAGGAAGAGCGACCGTGTCTGCGCGCGCGGGTGGGCGGGCGGGCGGGCGAACAGGCGTGCGCGGGGCGGCAGCCAAGGCAACTGCGCCCGTGGCCACCCGGCGCCGCAGCCCTCGCCCGCCGCGCCCGCCGCGCCCGACCGCCCGCCGCCGGCGCCGCGCTCCGCTGCGCCCGACCCGCGCGCAGAAATAGCCTGCCCAGGCGCCACGCGAGCCCCGCCGCACGAGCCTCGCTTTCACATTCGGGGAAATGTTCCGGTCCGTGAAAAGGTTCACGGTGCTTAAATGCCGCATTTAATGTTAAACAAGTACAGTCGATTCCTGCTATAGTGAACTTGTGGAGACTAACATTTTTGGTTCACTATATCCGATGATGTCAAAATTAAACAGAATTTCTCCATAACGATTGAGATACAACAAGGTGCGCTTTGTCCCACGAAATATCAAGTTACACAAAGATTAAAACTGAAGAAGCAATAGCGAGTCGCCGCCGCCAGTTACAGCCCACGCAGGAAACGCCGTTTGTTTCCGCAGTGAAACTGAGTGGCATAAAGTCATCAGTAAGGTAACCATTCCCCGTCCCCTATCTTCACCTCGGAGGAGACTTCTATAATGACCTTTGGTCGACATTTTTTCAAACTGCCTAGTGTGGGAATTTGTGGCACTGAGGAGATATATTCTTTTCCACGAGGGAATTAATTTTCTGCGCGTTGTAGTATTTACTACGTTCACTATAGCCGAGGTTCAGGCTCACTATAACCGAATCTTATTATGCTTATTTGTAATGTAATTGAAATGGGACCAATGACTTAAGTTCACTGTAACCGAGGGTTCACTATATCAGAGTTCACTATAACCGGAGTCGACTGTATGAATGATGCGTGAATGTGAGAAGAAAAAAAAGACAAAATACCTAACCGCATGCAATAAGGAAACGTTTCCCTGCATTAAGAGAAATTCTTATACACTCGTAAATTAGGCATCCCAAAGTGCATTTGTTAAACTGTGCAAGTAGTTAATTTTAGTTGGTAATTAAGACACTCCGCCTGCCCCTGCAGCTGCTTAAGGCAGTGGCTCAATATGTAAACCATTGCTTAAAATAAATTCCCGCTTTCACATGGTTACTGTGGAGGGGGGGAAGGAAATGCAGTCTTCCACTTCAGATATCCGAAAAAGGGTTTTAGTAGTTTATTTATTGGAAGTAAGCACGCAAGTAGAGGCGGAGAAAAACTTTTATCTCTAAATATAAACTTTTTTTTATTTTCTAAAAAGATTTTTGCCTTTTATTACTTGGTTTTGAAATTTCATCAATAGCACGTGAAATGTGGGAAATGAAAAACATTCTTTCCAGTATTTTTTAAATGCTGCACCCGAAGTAACAGTAATGTAATTTTGGAAATATGATTTTTGTTACATGTATTTAGTCATATTTGGATCATACGAGTAGTACATGTACTATGATCATGTCAGTAGGTCATGTACTGTAGATTTTGCTTCTTTAAACAAAATAATTCTCGTAATAACATCGTTTGGAATCTAGTGTTACAGGCGGGACTATTCTATCGTAACTGTTGATGTTGTAAATAACTTCTTTGCAAACAACTGTGTACTGATTAGCATATTTTAAGAGTAACATCATTTGTTTTAAGCCTATTAACTTCATTTCATGTTATCTAATTTGCGACTAATGTTTTTTTTACTATGAACATGTAGTCTACCGCTGAAAAACTTATAATTGTAGAGCTGATAGTTCTTAAAATATATAATTTATCAGCGATTTAAAATGCGGATGATATTTGCATTTTCTTTCTGAACGAATCGACCTGACCCGTTCATTCATGGACGTATGTGTTCAGAGAAAAAAAGAAAACAGGATTCCTATTTTCCGTTATTCTTTGTTCTGTGTTATAAAATGACGGGAGTAAGGAGAGATTTCGCAAACTTGTTTCCAGTCTTTGTAAGTGTCCTTGAATATATTTTTGTTGAACGTATATCCCATTTTGTTTATGTCGCTTAATAGAGGGCCCAAAATGCTTCTCGAATCTTTTGTTGATTTGGAAGAGAGAACGTATTAGTTTTGTTTAGTTGAAATATAATTAGTTTTTTCGCAGCACAGGACTGATCTTTCTCGGCCCTAGAATGAATTCTCTATTACATTTATTTATAATGAAGTGAACGAGTGACTGAGTAAATGACAGTAAAAATGTTCTCGAAATAATTCAGAAATGAACTGCAAGAACTGATAGAGGTTTTAAGAAGTTTATAATTTATAGTTCTCTATTTTTATTTTTTACCGTACGAATCTTGGGAGAACTTTGCATGAAGTAGGACCTACGAAGTTTCTCTTATATTTGAAATACCTTTAGAACGAGTACATTTGGTTTCATTTCTTAGAAACCATCTCGACAAACTCATATATACCTGAATTCACGGTTCTTTTGAACTATTAAATTTTCTAATTCATACTCTTAAACTAGGTACTGAACTTACTTTGAGGTCGAACTTGCATTTCGTTTAGGTAATATCAACATCTCTGCGGCGAGTTTATGGACATGTTTAGTCATATATGGCATTATCTTGACCAAGAGACCGCGATGGAATTTTCCTTCTAAAGCTCCACGGACCGTAGTGTCAAGCGGATTGATCACAGACTAACGAGTAACGCCCGGTGCTATCAGTCGCTGAAATGCATCTCGCGATAAGAGGCCTCGGCGACTCCTCACTTCCCTTCGCGCCGCTGCCTGCCCTCTTCCAATGCGTGCTCCGCGTCCCCTGCCTGGCGTCACACGCCGATAAGCCGGAGGGAGACGTCGGGCAGCGCGGCGTGGCGCAGTGCAGAGCCAGTGCGGAGCGGAACAGAGCCTGGACCAGCGCTTTGAAAACGCCGTGGCGGCGGCTGCGGAGGCGGCGATTTCGCGAGTAGACTTTCCCGAGCGGCTGCAGGGACGAGTGGGGGAGGCGTCGCTTTCATTTGCCGCCGCTGCCCAGGAGAGACAGACTTAGAGGAAAGAGAGAGAGAGAGAGAGAGAGAGAGAGAGAGAGAGGGCAACAGAACAAGAGAGAAAACGTGCGCGGGGCGTGGGGCGGGACGGCCACCGCGGTCTCCTATCGCAGTCTCCCCTTCGCGGCCTTGCGCTGGCGGCGGAGGTGGGAGCGAGCGGCTCGCAAGAAGAGAGAAAGCAAGAAAGAAAGAGAGTGATAGAGCTGGACGTGAACGGAGAGGGAAGGAAGAGCGCCTCCCAACACGTCCTCCGCATTCCGAGCGAAGGAAGGCCCGAAAAGTGGCCAGGCGGTGCCGGTGGGCGGTCAGTGGCTTGGGCCGGCGCTGCCCGCCGCCCGCGTTGCAAGGTCGCGCGCAGGGCGACGGCCCGGGGAAGAAGCGTGGATGAAGAAGAAGAAGAAAAAGAAATCCCAGTGTTGTGCGGCGGGCGCGTCTGGCAAAAGCCGGTTACCGTTAACCGGAACTGAGGGAAAATAAAAATGGAGTTGGAGGGCTACCAGAAACCGTTCTTTATTTGCTTTGTTTACGTTATTGGATCTTACCTGTCATTTTTAGTTAAAAATAATGTGTTACTGGTAATTATTGCGGAAAGTCAAAGAATAGTTGTTTCGAAGGTTTCTTCCTATACTTTTACTTCCTTAGTGCAATCGAAACTCAGTGTTATTGTTTCGCTTCATTATCAAACATGTGCTGAAAAATACATTTTAAGAAATAGAACCTTATGAGATCCGGTTTAGAAATTATTAGATTAGAAATAGAGCCGTATGAGATTCGGATAAAATGCATTAGATATCCAGACTTATTCGCTTTTTCTCGTATTTGGTCTTGATGAATTTTATATTTTTCTTAGGTCTCTAAAGCTTTTGGTTGAGAAGTTTGTTCTGATTATTTTGAAGAAAATTACACACTTTCTTTTTTCTCTACAAATAGAT
The DNA here is from genome assembly GCA_011170035.1 of Teleogryllus occipitalis. Lineage (NCBI taxonomy): Eukaryota > Metazoa > Arthropoda > Insecta > Orthoptera > Gryllidae > Teleogryllus > Teleogryllus occipitalis. The sequence goes on along the minus strand of BLKR01004217.1, from coordinate 93,407 downwards.
TAAGCGAACTTTTCGCGTACTTGAGCACTCTTATTTTATGTGGCTGTCAGAAACTAACAAAACTTCGGCCAAAACTCCAAACGCAGAATTACAACAAAGAGAAAAACGAACAATAACAACAAGAAATGCATTAGCTCGAGTTGTAGTCGCGCGACTTACAGCTTCTACAAAAAAACTAAAAATTTAATTTGAAAATGTATTACTTCGTGCCATTGCGCAGTACAATGTTGTTTGCTTTTACGTGTTTAACATAAAACCACACCGAAATGCACTTGTAAGCCAATGTTAGTCTGTTACCAAAAAAATTAATTTGCAAACCATATTCATTCAATATATTTTCTGTATTCTTTTTGCATTGTTTGTGCAGTGGCCGTGCCTTGATCTATTATAAATTAATAAAATTAAATTAGCCTGCTGAAACATTTAACGTCAAGCATTGTATATGTCTGACTTATCTGATTTTACAGGCCCGACCAGAGCTGAAATTAGCCAAATCGATATGGCATCATATTTTTCTCTTTTGATTTAATTTGATTTGATTTGTTGCGCACGGGCGTATCGCGTGCCCTGCTCCTCCCCTCTCTTGTGTGAAGCTGCTTCTGATGATTGGGAAGGCTCCCCGCCCATTGGCGCTGGGCGGAGCGGGCGCCGGAGACGCCTTGAGCCCGCCCGCCCGCCCGCCCGCCCGCCCGCCCGCCCGCCCGCCCGCCCGCCCGCCCGCCCGCCCCGTAAATCACCCGGCGAGCAGCCTCCGCCTCCTTTTATTACTCGCCGTGGCGGAGGCGGCGGCTGCGCAAAAAACACAAGCCCATCTCTGGGGAATAATCGATGTTCCAAGCGACCGAGAAGACAATCGTACCCGCCGGAAGGGAGGGGGTGATTGTGGACCGCGGGGCAGGGGTGGGAGGGAGAGGTGAACCGACGGGACACGTAGGTGGATCTTCGGGCACCAAGGCGCCGACTCCTGTGACTCAAAAGCTCCGAAGTTCACTTGTAGGAACAGGTGCATCCGTCCGTTGTATCTGTTACCGGACTTTTGGCGGAGTTGAGGTCGCACAGGCTGCCAAGTGATACACAGTCCCTGCAAAGTTTCCGAAAGAACGAAGGAAAATAATGTTTCATGGATTTGCTCGACTAGAATGTAGAAATTCTATTAACTCTGTTTTTCTTTAAGTTAAAAATCTTCTTAAATGTTCTTGACAAAAACGAGTAAGAATGTTTTTGTCTAGACTTCAACAAATAGTTACTCCGTATGCGGAATAGACGAGAATTCGCCCGACGTCATACAACAGCAAATGAAAGAAAAAACATTAATTCTCCACTCTCACGAAATAAATCCCAAACAAGAAGGAAAATATCGCGTCCTTCATTCTGTTGCTATTATCATAGACACGGCCTAGGGTGTAATCTATAAAATTCTTCCAAGGAAGGGGGCAGAGCGTGCAAAATTCTTAAGAATGCTTTTACAGTCATACAAAATTACTCCATAAAAGTATTGAAACATCTGCTTTTGAAGTATTCTGCGTGCTCAATCTAACGATTTGTTCAGAAAATGTTCGTTTGCACGTGCACCCTATGTTTTTTGAAAAAACTTTCTTTAAAAATGAACCATCTTATTTTTCATATATTATTTTTAATTTATAGACGTCTCCTTTTGATGAGCAGACGCTAACACTTCGCTCTTAAATGAATCTTTAAGATAGTATTTTAGTCGCGCTTGATTGTTATGTCCATGAGTGTACCATGTTGCTCGGGTTTCCAGCTCTGTGCAGCAGGGAGGGGTTTTCCGCCTGCCCGAGAAAGCGTGGCATCATGCCAGACGCTCAAGCGGCGCCCGCTCGAAGAGATCAGCATCGGGCAAATAGCGAAACGGGAAGCTCAACACTTGATACAGAATCATCTCTAACGCACTGTGCATAGACTACCGCCAGCTTCACTCTTTGTTCTTTGGTTATCGCGTTGCCGAGCAATTGGGCTATCAGTGTACGATCGAACACGAGAAATTGCAAGCCGATGGGTGCCACCTTTTTTTCGTGGTTATTGTCGAGGTTTGCAATTTTACAGACTTACAAAAAAAACAGCTGCAGTATATGAAACGAGTTTCTCTTTTTCGCAGAAGGCACTGAGAGGGCGGACTACGCTCCATATCTAGTTGATCCGTTTCCCCCAGCTTCCCTTGCGGTCTCGTCGGTGCCTGCCTGCAGCCAACTCTCTTCCAACTTCCCCAACGCTGCCCTCTTTCGGCGGGGGCTTTAGGCCTAACTCCCGCTGCGGCCGAGAGCTCTCTTAGCCTTAATATGCCTTGTATTCGAATTCCAACTTTCGCATTCGTAGGGAAGTTAAGTTCGTTACATGTTAGCGTGTAGCCCAAGAGCTTTTAAAGATTTCACAAAACTTAGTTTGGCGGAGTAAGAAGATTTTTGTACCTCACTTAGAAAGGGAGGGTTATCTGCTTGTGTGATATTTGTTTTGAAATGCATACACGCAGCGAGAGTAGATCTCAAAGAAGAACACGTTTTATGTAAGAGACTTAAAAAAGGAACGAATAAATCGAAGTCGTTTATAAACGTCGTTTGCGTTTTATGAAAGTCTTTTTGGAACAGTAATTATGACTTTTCTAGTTCCTGATGATTTACGTAAAATAGGTTGCATATTTTTATGGGAGCTGTTATTTTAAAATTATTATTGTTAATAATAATTTTTAATCTTTCATGCTTTGCAGCTCCATGTTATATATGCTCCATGCTATATATATGTGTGTGTGTTGTGGTGTGTGTGTGTGTGTGTAGATAGGGTCCGATATGATGCGCGCGGAGAGCCATCTCGCCTGGCCCCACACTGCGCGTGCGCCTCGCCCGCGACCGCAGCTGTGTCTCTTCATTAGAGCCAGCGGCGGCGTGGGAGGGGGCGCCGAGCGGTCGGCATTGGCGAGAGCGTTGGACCGCGCACGCAGCAGCGCCCACGGCTACTGCACCGCCCCCCCCTCCCCGCGTTCTCACCGCATGGGAAACAATCGGAGGAGACACCCTCTCCCCTCCCCCCACATCTACCCAAGAAAGCGAGGAGAGAACGAGCGGGGAGAGGGGCTTTTTATGGCATCCGCGAGGCATGGGCTCTTCCCAGGAAAATGATTCCGCCCTCAAATTGGATCTTAAACTTTGCTGAGCATCGTTAGGACGAGGCCCCGTGCGCCGGCCTCTTATTAGCATAATGCGCTCTCTGAGAAGGGCCGGCTTCGGTTTCCCCAATTTCTTTTTCCAGCGGTAAAATTTTGGGGCGATCGTTGAGAGATTAACTTCTAAGCAGGGCTCTTCAACAGTTTTCTTGGGCTGCTCTCTGCGTTTATCGCAAATCACGATTACATGAATAAACGTTTAGAGTATTTTGATTATTCCTCCTATACAAAACGGGAAGCAGAAGAAATGCATTGATCATCCTCGCTTCAACTATTCAGAATAACGGTTTATATTTTTTCTTTTACGTGGGGTTATCGATAAATTGAAATTCGTATAAAGTATTATAGTTGTGGGGGAAGTTGGGCTTGATTATTAAACTAAAATGTTGGGTGCAGCTATTTTTTTATCAAACCTGCGATCTCTCTTGTGACAAGTAATTTATGTGAAATGTTTCATTGCGATGATGCAATGAATTTTAAAGAATTTTATTCCACATTTCTGAAAAAATTGTAAAAGAAGGCCGAATTTGTCGTGAATTGAATGCATTATGTAGACTAGAGACTTAACAATGTGCTAAACGTGCGGATTTTCATTGAAAGTGTGTGGATCAACGTTCTCTTGCACTTCAAACTGTAATTAGGCGGTCTCTTCTTCTTTCCTGTTTACTATCGTATTGCAACGTGCAATTTGTACTTTCTGAGATTTCAAGTTATACCATGATAATGAGATGAAGCGTAATGCACATGTATTTCTCCAGAGCCATAAAACTGTAAACCAACTTAAATATGATCATAAAAGACAAGTGATAATCTTTCTTGTGTAGGTAATAAGAGGCTTTCTCAATTTTTATTAAAACAATCTCAGAATATTAAATCATCTCAAAATATGCTTTGGGAAAATTAAGAATTAGGTTTGGAACTGTTGGAATTAAACCCCTAAATGCGTAGTTTATTTGATTTAATGTTTTTCAAATTACCAAGAAATGTTTTAGGTTATTTAATTCGTATCCATTTCATAAATAAACGCTTGTATGTATTGAGAATTTGTCTGTATGTATTGCTTGTATGTATTGAGAACAATTGTCTTTCTTTGTGAAAATCGTCCCAGGCAATCTCAATAGTAATGAAGTGCCTCTGAAGGTTACACTTGCCAGTGGTGACTGTCACTTCCCCAAGAGCTCCATTGAGATATTGGTTGCGGCCTTGAGCGCTGTGACGCTCTCATATCTGGTTTATGGTTTCTGACCACGTGCCATGAGATCGTGAACTTAAGTTAAAGCAGTCGAGGCAAATATTGGCCCGTTTATTGAAAGCATGGCATTGTTCAAACTTTGTTTTTGTGTGATAAAATTAATTACCTTTTCGTATTGATTTTTGAAACGTTCATTTACGACTCAAAGATACCCCTAGTCACTGCAACGTGACATCACTTCATCACTCTGACGGAGTTAAGGGGCACGGGTGCTAGGCTTTCTAAAGTACTTGAATGTTCATCTTGTGTATTATTAAACCCAATTATAAGTAATAGATGTTATCGAATGTTATTACCGGACAAAGGTGTCAACAAACTAACAGCAATGCACGATGAGATACCGTGAAGATGCCTGATAGAAAATATATAGAATGCATATAGTAGATAATATAAAATCTATGTAATTAAATAGCCATAGCTAGTATTCAAGACAAAGAATACGCCAAATTTTCTTTAAAATTGGCACATGCGAGCACGTAAAACAACATTGCCATATGTGAGAAACACGACCAAAGTTTAATCAAATTGAACCCCGCCCTCCTGAGAGGCTGTTCTATTTTTTAAAACTCTTATTAAATTTCAACACACCAAATACGAAGCCAACATCGGTGAGCTGGAGACTGTGCAGTCACATAGGCGAAGTAACGATTTTTCTCTGCGGCCTACCGAGCTATCGTCTTCCAATCACTCGATACATCGGTGATTTGCAGAAGCATTCAGAATTCCAGTAACATGCGGCGACGCCATTTAACATTCAATCCAAAAACGTGTTTCTTCTAATGTTAGTTTTCTCTTTCGCGAATGAGGAAAAATCATCCGGCAATGAAATGAGAGGAAGAGAGGCAGAGGCGGAGAGTCGAAATGCTCCATTTCACCCACAACCCGATAGCAACCCGATGTGTGCTCCTGTAGGGATCATCATGAAACTGGAATGTACAAGTTTTCGTGAGGGCGCAGTTTGGGAAGGTGAGGTGGCAGGTGGGCTTTTCCGAGGTCAGCCCTAGGCACGCTCGTGAGTACGTGTGTGTGTGTGTGTGAGAGAGAGAGAGAGAGAGAGAGAAAGAGAGAGAGAGTGTGAGCGTGGGTGTATGTGTGTGAGCGTGGGTGTATGTGTGTGAGCGTGGGTGTATGTGTGTGAGCGTGGGTGTATGTGTGTGAGCGTGGGTGTATGTGTGTGAGCGTGTGTGTGAGCGTGGGTGTATGTGGGTGAACGTGGGTGAGCGTGGGTGTATGTGTGTGTGTGGGGGGGGGAGGCCGCTCCTGCAAGCCCTGCACGAGAGGAAGCGCTCGCCCCAGCGAGTGCTCAGCTGCTCGCTGGCCCGCGGCTGCGGCTGCGGCCGGGCCCCTCGTCATTAGCGCGGTCTTACGGCGCCCAGATAACGAGTGAGCGGAGCGGGGTGGCGTGGAGTGCGCGGGCGCCGGCAGAGGGGTCGATCGCTCCGGGCGACGCTCGCCACCCAACGCTCCCCGCCAAGCGCTCGCCACCTAACGCTCACCACCTAACGCTCGTCATCTAACGCCCGTCACCTAACGCTCGTCACCTAACGCTCGTCACCTAACGCTCGTCGCCTAACGCTCGTCACCTAACGCTCGTCACCTAACGCTCGTCACCTAACGCTCGTCACCTAACGCTCGTCACCTAACGCTCGTCACCTAACGCTCGTCACCTAACGCTCGTCACCTAACGCTCGTCACCTAACGCTCGTCACCTAACGCTCGTCACCTAACGCTCGTCACCTAAGGCTCGTCACCTAAGGCTCGTCGCCCAACGCTCGTAGCCCACCGCTCTCCGTTTAACGCTCGTTGACCAACCCTCGCCGTCCAATTTTCGTCGTCCTACGCCCGGCATCCAACGCCCGCCGTCCAACGTCCGCCGTCCAACGCCCGCCGTCCAACGCCCGCCGTCCAACGCCCGCCGTCCAACGCCCGCCGTCCAACGCCCGCCGTTCAACGCCCGCCGTCCAACGCCCGCAGCTCATCGCTCCCCCATCCAACACCCAACGCTTGTACCAAGCGAATTACGGCCAATTTGTATCATACTTGCAGCAGGCGAATTACGCAGAGGAATATTTGGATGGCTGCTTGATAATTTGCAGCACCACACAGCATTTCTAATGAGCCCCTGCCTAGTGTAACCTCTTCTCGGTTCGTGGCAGGTTTACTCTGGGCTTTCGAATATTCTCTCCCTCTCAGTTTCCCCATTGCTTCATCATCATTCAGCGTTCATCAGTTTCGCCTACTCATTAACTTACACACCATCTCTGACGTAGACCTCAAAGGCAAAGGAAGCTACAGAAAACTGAAAAATTTCCTTCCTGCTAGAGTCAAGAGGGCCCGGAGTGCCGTGGCCTGAATAAAACAAACGAATTAAAAGTTTTGTACCTCAGATATTGAAAGAAGTAATTCAAAAGAAAGAACTTCGACTTCCTTTGATGAATGCTCGAGTGACTTTGTATGAGAAATTGTCAATGCTTGTTTAAGTGTAAACATAATTCACCATGTATTACAAAAACCATCGGATGTTAATCGTAGAAATATGAAAAATCAATGTGATTTTACCAAATCGATAAATAACCGCGTACGGAACCGCGTAAAGGAACTAGTGAGTGTTAACGGTGTCCGGAAAAGTTAAAAATAGCCGTAGTAAGGATTTCGTTAGTAAAAAATTCAATAATTGTGCATTAACAGAGATAAGTTCAGAAATGATACTGGATTCAAAACTTTGTTTTAACCGTTCGTTTTTAAAAGAAAGTTCAGAAATGATAGAGGATACAAATTATTCATTCGACAGCCTTTGCAAATGAAAGCTCCATACAGAGGTATGAAGTGTCAGCCATAAACATATTTCAAAATCAACGCTGCTCCCAAACCTATATCTGGTATCGTGATTGAATTATTGCCCTATCAGTTCTTTCTCCAGCATAATTTTAAATGCCAATTCTTATAACACAGTCGCGAAAATGATTAATGGATATGTCGAAGAATCTACATCGTAATGTATAAATTGAAGTGACTTGTGAGGGGAAATTTACTAAAGCGTTACTCTTAGTGATGATAGTACAACTACCGTCAATGAGAGAGAAACGCTTTAGTACTTCATTGACTGATAGTAATGTCAAAGTAATTTGTATCGACTTCATTTTGTCGAATCAGAAGATTTGAGTGGTTGTAGCACATTTAAGAAAATCGCTGCGTGATTGGTTCACTTTTTCTGATGGATTCGATTGGTAGACATTAATAGCCGAGATCAGAAATCGGGTATCCGCTATTATGGTCGCTACTTGATTGCTATACGTATGGCCACTACTTGAAAAGAATGCCTTTAGTCATTCTTTTCCTAATAATTAATCAAATACGTTCAAAATTAAAGGTGATTGATAGTTGCTCAAGTTAGCAAATTGGAATAGGTTCCATCTGTCATCCCCAAAACTATATTCTCTCCTCCCGACATGGCACTGGAGTTCAATCTTCAATTTCGGTCAAAACGTCCATCTTTCGCGAATTAGCCCAGAGATTTTTCACCCGCGATAAATCACAAAACCACGTCCTCTTTTGACTTTCTCTTCTTACTACGTACTTGCACATCAAAGAGAAGAAGTGTAATGTTGCAGCAGAAATCGGCGAATTGTCTATAGAAAACTCGTATTGAAGAGCCGCTTGTAACGAAGACATTAATGAATCCCTTTCCCAAATGCATTAAATTACTTCCATTTACACGCCTCTCCACCTAAACGATTTTCACCAAATTTGATATTCTTCCATCGATCTGAACGGACCTGCGGCCCTGCGAGTTTAAAACGGATATTTTGATTTTGTGTAGTACTTTACATGAAGCCTCTATATTCGTATAAAGGCGTAAAAGATAAAAGTCGCTTAAAAATGGCGTAGGTGTCATTTTCGTTCAAATCTCTGAATTTTTGAAATTTGCAAAAGTATCTATTTTTTCGGTGCTATCCTACAACTACATTATTGAAGATACAAATTTTATTCCTTAATGAAATCTGCTCTCCAAAAGCGGATCTTGAAATAATGTCATGTACAGTTTTTGGAAAATATGAGTAGCTTTCTCGTAATTTGGGGGAAAACATGGGCAATTTGTTATTTTTTTCTCGAAAACAGCACAAATCTTTTTCTGTACATTTTTACACATATAGCGTAGTGTTTTTGCCATACCATGCCGCACCCTGTCCCGTACCGCCTCGTACACTGGTTACGCGACCCACGACCAGGCCGAGGCTGAGGCTGCGGCTGCGGCGGCGGCAGGTTTTGTTCATGTTGCCTCCACCCGGTTCCTCCCCCTCCAAACCGGTTCCGTTCCTCCGTAAATATTTTGTTCCGCGGGAGGAGGAAGAGGGACGGCGGTGTGCCGCAGCGAAAGTATGCGGCGCTCGCGGTGGGCGGGCAGGCGGGGACCCTTTCAAATCTTCTCTTTGTGTCAGGCCGATCTGGTATAGATCGCACCCGATTTAGTTCCGTGGTAATTTGCTTTTAAATTCGCATCGCCCGGCGACGTACGCCCTGAGTGCGCCTCTAAGCGAAATGTCTCGATAAAAACGAGACTAGAGCTGCTACAGAATGACACTGAATTTTTCGTACCAAACTTTTCTAATTTCCTTGGTGTGGTCTGATTTACAGTCAGACTTGCTCTATTCTCTGGCCAGCTGCCATCTATCGTCGCCCAAAGTACATTTTTTTTTACATTTTCTCAACTTTTCGGTTTCTTAATAGTAGAACCGAAATATTACTTCAAGAATATTAAAGAACAGTAAAACCTAGTCCTAAATTTGGAGCCATTTTGAGAAAATGACGTATTGAACGTTTCTGAAAATGCGGAATTTTGACCTAGTTTCCAAAGAAAACTATCGAGTTTTCGAGAAAATATATATGACATTATTTAAAACACATGTACTCATGCAATAATGTGAAGAATTTGCCGCTAATGTAAATATTAACGTCGTGAGAGACAAGTCTAAAAAATTAAATTTTTGTAATTTTTGAAAAAACGAAAGGACAGAGCAATATGACGTTTATGTCATCTTATAGAGTGTATTTGGCACTATCTCTTCAAAAAGTTTAAAGAAAAAACTTGGAGTCGTTTTTGAGAAAATCTTGTTTTTGTTATTTTTGAAATTGCAAATATTACACGCACTATTGCACGGAAACTACTAAAATTTTCAAAATCATCTACATGACCTTAATGAAAGAACCATGTATGGAAAACCAATTTCGTTTGAAGGAAAGTATCTGTATCTTCAATTTTGTAGTTGTAAGAAGACGCCGAAAAAAATTCAAACATTTGTAATTTTCGGAAATTCAAATATAACTGCGAAAGGCACTTTTATAAGTGTATTTTACTCTATTCTTACAAGAAGTTTGAAGAAAAAATTTGGGGCCGTTTTTGAGAAAACTTAATGGGGTGGGGTTTCATGTAAGGTATCCCCAAATTTTAAAGAATGTTTTTCAAAATTGTAAAGCTAGAACTAGTCAGATCGGCAGAGAATTCTTCAATTTGGAAAAGATCGTACGGATGGTTTAGGCGCTAGTAGTGTTGAAGGACGGACAGAGGGACGGACGGATGTTTTGAAGAAAACCACTTTTCGGTATCAGGGAACCCCAAAACCTGTATTTCCGTTGAAATCTCGAAATCGATTTTCCGCCGCATTACATAACTTTCTATACACTACGTGTATTACTCCGTATATACGTATATATGTACGAGAAAGTAAAAACCACTTGGGCTGTTCATGAAGTATGTTCCTTCTATCGACCACAAATTATTCCCAAAGTACTTCATATGAAAATAAATTTCTGTTCTCTTAGACGGAAAGTAAAGAATTTACTCTTGCCGGCCCTAATTTGTGAATAAAATAAGTTTAAATTAGTACACGCTCTTATAGAAAAACTTTCGGTTACATGTTTTTTCTTTGATATTTAAGAAGGTATACGGTCAAAGTACCGTTGTCATTTTATCAATTTATAGAAAATTTTGTGAGGAATCAAATGATATTAAATGTAACAAACATCACCGGGCATTGTGAGGAGTAATTGGTAAAAAAAACCTGCGAAATCCATCGCCACCGGAAGTACTGTCTTTCGGCCGAGGTGTCATATATATTAATTCTTATCCATCACATATTAAAACGACGTCTTGTTCATGTATGACGTTCAAAGTGATCTTAAGTTGGTATTTGCGTCGTCAGTGGAATCTTTTCATCTATGAAGTTGACAGTCCTGACACTCTTTTCTCTTTGTTTTAACTTGCATCCTTTTCTTGGCGCTCAGCTGGTGGAAATGTACCGGGTGATATCAACCCATTGCAGTTGATTGACAAGATTCTCTTTATACATGGGATTAACTTTATTGGAAATTCATGTAACATGTTCATGATATTTAATTTTATAGTATGATATTAAGTATTATAAGAATATATTTCATAAAAAAGTTTAATGGTCTGGGCTTATACAGTACGTCTTAAGAACATTCCTTGAGGCTGTTACACTAAAAGAGTTAATGATCTAAGTATTGAAGAAAATTCGAAAAGGTACTTCTGAGGAGGATAAAAGTCAATGAATAACATTGATAATGAAATCTGTAATAAAAGCAATAGTAGTCTCATTTGAAATTGTATTGTAACGATAAACTCTTTCACATGGCGACTGTACTATGTAATTTTTATGTCAGTGAAAAGTCATTCACGCCTTATTGATACTGTATGCAAGCTTGTAGATATTTTTTGAAATACTTCAAAAGATGTTTGTTTATGCTTATACGAGTCATGGCAACGTTTTGTTACCATTTATCTCTGGTAATAACAGATAAAGGATAAATAATGGTCGATTTAGGTGGAGATTCAGCACGTCAGCATGCTTCCTCCCTGGCCTTTAAAATCCATCAATCATTTAGTGTTTAAACTGGAACCGATAAGGGTATATACATTTTTTATTAGACTTACTTTTCTTTGAAAAACTGAGAATAATTGCAGGGGAAAATACGTCAAAACTCTTACAATGTGTTTCTCAGAAAATATTATAAATTCACAAATGTTGGACTCAGTGATGATCTAATGCACATGTATGCAGTGATTAGTTCATCCGCATCACTGATCGTGCAGGATTATCTTAATGCTCGCTTGCACCGCTAGTCTTTCAAAACAGCACGTTTTGTGCATTGTGGTATTCTCAATATTATCCAGGTATTCCAATAACCGAAAGATATTTCCCAGAAAATGTAAGAATGTGGGATACGTGGATATCAAAAGTTTCTACGTACAGCATCGCATTCTTTTCGTACGCAATATAAGATTCATTGCTACGCTCCTTTCCCTGGTGGAACAGCATTTACAAATATTCAAAACACTTTTCTGCATTGTAGGGATACCTTACCGATTGGCCAAGTCTGTCAGAGAGATGACGGTTTCTGTTTTAACCCCTTCAGACTTTCCTTCCATAATTACATCTTTACAAAAATGCGGCGTATTCCATTCCAGCTTTCAAGCTTTTCTCGTTGTTGTTGACAGTTTTAAAGTCATTGGCGAACGTGCAGGTCTCATGCTCCTTTTCCTACGAGCTAGTCTCTTGCAGTAAGCGTTGTGACGTCTCTAAATTCAGCATGAAGTAGTTTTCAAGTATTGATTGATTGTTTCCGGGCGCGTCAACTGTTAAGGTCACCAGTACCGAAAGTGTTGTTCATGTTTTATCGCTGGAGGTGGTGGTTATCTTCCCCCACTGGATGCTCTTAAGTTCCCGACTGGACTCTCGATAGGAGTAGTAGTGTAGAGCATGTAAGTGTAAGTGTGCATAATGAAGGTGAGAGGAGGGGACAAGGAAGTGGAAGAAATGATCACGTGTGGCCCGTGGCCCGTTTATTAGGGTACTGCCCTAATAAACCAGGCATTCGCCTGGTATGTATAGGAGAAACCACGGAAAACTACCGATCAGAGACCGGTAGCGGTAGCTCAGTGCATCAACTGATGTCACTGCAGCGCCTCTAACCGGGAGGTCCTAGGTTCGATCCTGAGGGCGGCAGGATTTTCGACACTAGCTTTTCAGCTAGATCGAATTCAGCTGCTGTCTGGAGGAGAATTCTAGCGGCCGGCTGCTCTGATCGGTAGTTTTCCGTGGTTTCTCCGATCAACACCAGGCGAATGCCGGAGCAGTACCCTACCAAACGGGCCACGGACCGCGCGCGATCTGTCCTTCCTCTTCCTTGTCCTATCCTCTCCCCTCACACACACACACACACACACTTACACTAACATGCACTACACTACCACATATTCCGGGAGACCGGTCGGGAGCATAGAGCTTGTCTCGGCTGGGGCGGTGCCCCGTTGGTGGGAGAGTCCTGGTTAACCCCACTAGCCGACGGTAGGTCGGCGCCGGATCTCGCCATCCAGCGGGGGAAGATCACCGCCATCTCCCGAGAAAAAACATGCACTACACTAACGGGACTAATGACCGAAGCAGTTGACGCGCCCGGAAACACGAAAAAACCAAAAAACCAAACCAAACCGATCAGAGCAGCCGTCCGCTAGAGTTCTCCTCAAGACTGCGGTTGAATTCGACCTAGCTGATAAGCTCGTGTCGAAAATTCTGCTCCCGACTCGAACTCTAAGACCTCCCGGACAGAGACACTGCAGTGATATCAATTGGTGCTCTGAGCCGCCTAAGCCGGAAGTTGTGAAGAAGGTAGAGAAATATGGAATTGTCATTCGACTCTTTAATCAAGTATTTGCAGGAATTCTGATAGCAGGTAATCGCTTAATATCATCCTTCTTCATTTTATTAATGAGATATTAATACTCATTGTCATAAAAATGTTCCTGTTTTCTTTCCTTTTCATGACATCCATAGTTCACCAGGTCAGTGTTGTAGGAGTATTGATTATGAACGGACAAACTATATTTGATTCGGTGAATGTGCAATTAAGAATAGTGGTAGTCACGATGACAGCTGGAACAAGATCCAACACCTCGGTCTCCTGGGGATCGGCGCATCTATGAGAAATTAGAATAAGGAGTGTAGAGTCTCGGGGCTAAACAAGTAGGCACTCGCCTGTCAGACTACTCAGTCGAGTTACACTCTATCAGTCTTGCTGGGCTGCAGAATAGGCGAGTCCAGTTGATGTTATGTGGTAGTAAATCAATACTTATTGCGTGTTGCTAATTGCAATTTAGAGTTGCTAATGCTCATAGGTCTTCGCCTCGGGCATTGTACTTTCATGCGCGTTATCGCAAAAACGACCGTTGCATCGCAAACAAAACGAGTGAAAGCGAAAGGGAATTGTTCTTTGCACGCCTATAGGATTCGAATCTGGAGTTTAAAATGGATTTTTGACTTCAGATTTCATTCCAGCTGCTTCAATTATTTCGATTTGACTTTTCGTCACCAAATCTTTCACAAAAAATAAATAGTACATACCTATTGTTCACGTTGTAATGCAGTTGTGTTGCACTCCAATAATCTGATTGATTTTGTTAATAATTAGAAATACTGAAGCAGTAATGTAGAACTAATTTTAAGAAAATGTTGGCAAATGCGATGTTGACAGAAACTAATGCAAACAATAGCGACTCGTGCTTTGGTAGCTCGATTACACGACCCCTAGATAATCGTAAAATCTTTCATATGTTTGAAATATATATTTTCCATTTAATATCATTCATTATTCGAGATTTTGCAACAATTTCAATGTATAAAGACATTTTGAAACCAAAGTGCGCTCGTCGAGCGTTTTCTCTTGTTTCTAGCTGCAAGACAAGCCGCGCGCTTGACGTCACTCTTTTCCGGGTGTTGAACATTACGTAGATTGAGCCATATGACTGACCGCACGTTCCTATTCGTCAACGTTGTGGGTAATCGGTCTATATCCGATCGTTTGAATACCGCTACGATACATAGTAAACGCCACGTGCTTACATCGTAGAACGCAGGGGAACTCAACGCCGTCGGTTGCTTTTGAGGATTGCGAAGGAGAATACCAATTTCATGTCTTCGTCTGTATCTCACTGTATACACGTTTCTTAATTTTATGAATTCACAGGTTATTGAAAATACACAAGTTCAGACAATTGTTGACACCAGTGAACGGATTACTTAAGAGGATTGGCGAATTTGCCATTTAATACTAAGTTTGTTGATTCAGAATATGCATTTGATGAGTGCAGTTTCTTTTGTGGTTGATCATCTTGTAAGAGCCCCTTTGCCCCTTTCCCAGTATATTGTCCTCTGTGTGTGCGTGCAGTGATTTTCCGCACAATAACTTCGCGTCGTTATGCATACGAGAGTTAAATTGGCTAATGTTGCGAATGTTGATTTCTGCAACTTAGCTTCCTCAGGTTCAATACCACAGGAATGATGACTGTTGATCAATAAAACTCACAGAGAAGTATAACGTCTTTAATTTAGACCTAAACTCTGTACAGGCCAGGTATGGCCGAAAGATGTTAACAGAATGAACTTTAGTGAGCTTATGCGCTGGCCTCTCCTCTGAGGCTTGCGTTTATATAGGACAATTTGGAGATAGTGGTTTACATTTCAAAATATGTTTTCATCATACATCTGGAAGGTTCCTTCGGTATGTGATTACACTTGACGTGTTTACATTGTACATCCGGAAGGTTCCTTCGATGGAAAGAAATGGGAGATCACAACAACACATTAGTAATTTTATGGAAGGTTTCTACATATGCGATTATTTTGTAAACAGATAACAGCGGCTGGTTGTAGGAGCGGCGGTGTCTGATGGAAGGTTTCCCTTGGATTCTTCCGTGGTGCTTTCCGTAGTTGACGTCAGAGTGGGTGCATGACATAATTCCTCCACCCCTGGATGATGGTTATTATCCTTAATAACCGATCTTCTTTTGTTACAGAACAAGAGGTTTTGTACAATTTTACATATGTTTTTTCTAAATATGTAACACAAAAGGCATAGAATAATTATAAATGGTAGGATATTAAATACATTATTTTGTTTCCATATATTCTGAGTAGGTATAATAGGTATTAGGTCCAATTTTAATTTATTTACATCAAGATGGGAATATTGGAATTGTATCTGTTTCTTTATAACTGGTGCATTGTAGATATACGGAAGGGAAAAGTTTTTAATATATTTTGTTGGTTTTGGTTCTAGTGTGATTTCCATTGAAGATATTGGACAGTTAAGTTTACTATACAATAAATGTGGACCTTTGATTTGTATAGAGTTTTGACTGTTTGTACATGTTTGTAATACAATCTCTTTGTCCTGAGAAAAGAATAGAATATTGTTATTATTAACCAGTTGAAATAATTTAACATTATTTGTTAATTTGGCATAATCACAATACACGGTTTTTGTGAGATTACAAGAGGTAATTCTTATGTTGTAATAAAGGCATACATAGGTTACTGTTCCTTTTATACAAGTTTTGGTTGACCATTTCGGATTCGGGCCTTGTAAATAGTAATTTTCTGATGGTATTAATATAGTATTATTAATAGTAGGTACTGGAGTTATTGAATATAGTTGATAATTACTTCCATCAGTAGTTGGCACAGATAAAATGATTACTAAGCCTTTATTTAACATAATAACTTGTGTTTTGGTAAATTTTAAGTTTTCGTACATATAATAAGGATCGGTGTGAATGATACTTTTTGTTGGATATACAATACGAAGGTGGTTTATAATATTCGAGATGTCTCTCTGTGAGAACATTTGTACATTAGTTATATCATTAAAGGATAAACTTATAGTATTTTCTAGGGTTTGTACAATTTTTGATAGTCTTTTCAAACACATTACAATATATTGGTGTTGTTCTAAGATGCTTAATTGAAATTCTTGTTTTTGTAACAATTTTTGAATTATTTCCAAATTTGTATTTACATGATTCATTTCGTTGTAAAATTTTTGGGCAATAGAATTACTGAAGGAAACTAATTTGTTTATGTGTTGTATTTCAGTACTATGATCTGTTTGTAATGATTTTATTTGTTCTTCTAATTTATCATAGTCACTCTGATCTAAATTACCAGTAATGAATTTGATTATACTTCCGAGTCCGTTAATGAGACCTCTTTTGTTTCTTTGTTTTGAAGGTAACAACTTTGAAAGGTCTTCTTTAGTATTTTCTAATAATTTTGATAGTTCATAAAATAAAAAGGGGAAGGAGTTATTACTATGGCGTATTAAAGTATTAGTAGTATTTTCAATTAAATTATAAGAGTTTTCTAGATTAGTAATGTCGAAATGAAACATGAACTTATGGTAACTATTCACAATGACTGCTGGGCCAAGAGGATCTGCGTAGAAACCTCGAGTTTCAATGGGTTTGAATCCTAATCCTTCACTTCCGTTGGTGGGTCTGAAACAAAAGATCGTTTAGGTTTGACGTGGCGAAAATTCCTGACATGAATTTTTCCATTTTTCATTTTACAATGTATTCTGTTTTCTTCGATTTTGACAATTTTACCTTCGCGGTATAAGTTTTTTGACTTCTTATTTCGCGTTAAGGGGTCTACAATGTAGACTATGTCATTCAGTTGATATTTATGAGAAAAAGAGGTATCTCTTTTCGGTGGATTTTGAGAAGCTAAATTTTGAATTTCAGTTTCTTTGTTGAAAAGGTATTCCTCTATATTGGAGGTTGGTTTGAATAGGTGCTCTAGACTATTGTAATGATTTCCTATGGTAATCGAAAAAGGTGTTCTCTTTGTAGTGGAATGGATTGAGGAATTATAGAAGGTGATTGCATCAATTATAAGGTGTTGTAATGGACTGCTTTTATCCTTGTTTCTGAGGATACGTAATTTTTCTAATAAAGTAGAATTAAATCGCTCTACCGGAGAATTAGAGGAAGAATTTAGGGGTGTTGTAGCGTGATATATGATGTTATAAGATTTGCAAAAATCTTCAATTAGCTTATTTTGAAATTCAGTTCCTTGATCGTGGGTTATTTGAGATGGGTATCCATGATGAGAGAAATATTGTTTTAATTTCCATAATGCCGAATATCCTGTGCCATCTTTTAGAATGTATGCTTGGCCATATTTTGAGAAGACATCCAAAATTGTTAGGATCCGTTCTCCCTCAAAATGAAATGTGTCAATGTGGATTACTGAAAAAGGTGTTTGGGATGTGATTGGTCCTTCGTTAGGTACTTTGTTAGGGTGGCGTTCATATTTATTTTTCTGGCATAATTCACAGTTGTTTATGTATTCACTGACTTGTGTTTGGAGATTTGGCCAGTAGTATTTCTTTTTGAGATGTTCTGTGGTTTCTATAATGCCGTTATGGTTGGTACTATGATATTGTGCTATCAGTTGTCGTTGTGTATCTTTGTCTTCTATATTTTCGAGAATTTTGGTGGTTCGTAACATGACTAATTCTGACGTGAAAAGTTTCTGACATGTTTTTATGAATGGAATTTCAATAGTCAGATCGTTAAAGTACACGGCATACTTTTCAGAGGGATTTATAATTTGCGGAAGAAGTAACTGTAAGTCTTGTAAAAGGTTGTTTTCCGTGACTCTAAGTTTTATGATTTTTTGCTTTTTGAATATATTATGGACCGAATGTCCTGGAGTTTTTCCAAAAGTGACAAATATTTGATTTTTGTTCTGGTTTAAAGCTCTTTCTGACATTCTAAGGACAAATATGGGGTCTTCTTTGTTAGAATGAATGGTTTCATTGTCAACGTCTTTTTGGTAATTTTCATCGGGACTATTAACAATAATAGATTCTTTATCCTCTGTATGTTCGTTTATTTCAATACGAGATAGCGCGTCAGCTACGTGATTGGTTTTGCCAGCTACATATTTTATTTCAAAATTAAATTCTTCTAGCTTTACTTTCCATCTATATAATCGCGATGAGGGATCTTTTAGTCCAAAGAGCCATTGTAGTGGTCTGTGATCACTTTCGATAATGAAGCGTCGTCCCCAAAGGTACGGTCTGAATTTTTTGCAACTATCAACAATTGATAATAATTCCTTTTCAATTGTTGAATAATTACGTTCTGCTGGATTTAGGGTTCTCGAATGGTAGGCAATGGGGTGTCCTTTTTGTGATAACACGGACCCTAACGCTACGTTTGAGCAATCAGTGGTTAAAACAAATGTTTGGTTGAAATCAGGGTACGCAAGTACTGGCGCATTAGCAAGTAATACTTTTAATTGTTCAAAAGCGTCTCTGTACGCACTATTGCTGGTGTCAATTTTAGCATTTTTCTTTAAACATCTAGAAAGGGGAAAACTAATTTTGGAGAAATCTTTTATGAATTTACGATAAAATCCTGCCAATCCTAGGAATTGTTTAATTTCTTTTTGATTTTTAGGAATTGGATACTCTTTAAGTGTTTGTACTTTGTCTGGATTTGGTTTTATTCCTTCTTGAGTAATTACGTGACCAAGAAAAGCTACTTCTTTATGAAGAAATTCAGTTTTATCTAATTGTACTTTCAAATTTACTTCTCTTAATTTTTTCAATATTAATGTCAAATGATGTATATGTTCTTCTAATGATTTGGAAAATATAATTATGTCATCCATATATACGAAACAGAATTTGTATAGGAACGGTCTTAAAACGTTATCCATTACTCGTTGAAAAGTTGCTGGAGCATTAATGAGACCGAATGGCATTCTTTTGAACATCATGTGGCGGTTATCTACCGTAAATGCTGTTTTTTCAATTGATCGTGGGTCCATCTCAATTTGATGAAACCCTTGAGCCAAATCTAGTGTGCTAAAATACTGACTTTTCCCTAGGTTATCTAATATTTCTTCAATTCGGGGTAGCGGATATTTATCTTCAATAGTTTTCTTATTAAGATCTCTAAAGTCTATTACTAACCTCCATTTTTTTGTGCCAGAGGCGTCCATCTTTTTTGGGACTACCCATGCCGGGCTGCAATAGGGTGATTGACTGGGCATAATAATATCTTGGTCTAATAATTTTTGAATTTCTTTGTCTATAATTTCTTTGAGATGCGGAGGATATCGAAAATTCTTTTTATATACCGGATTTTCATCAGTGGTTCTTATGTAATGTTTAACTGTGTTTGTGAAGGACAAATCGCACCCTGGATAGTAGAAAACGTCTGAAAATTCTGAACATAATTTGTAAATTGCTTTTTCTTCTAGTTCGTTCATGTGCTGCGTTCGGAGAAATTCTCGGATGTCGTGGTCTGAGATGGAATTGATTTCTATGGTTTCTACTTGAACGTTTTCAATTGGTTCTACATAAATTGGTTGTTCAAAATTCAATGATATTTGTGAATTTATTGGATAATTAATATTGTAATTTTCGGCAGTTATTATTGTATCAGGAAAGAGATGATTGTCATGACAGAATGAAGGAACATAAATATCTCCTTCTTTTACATTAACCGGAATTTGGATAAAGTTTGGAATTTCCTCTTTTCTGTGATTAATTTGTCTGTTTCCTGAATAGAAGTGAAAGGGGATTTCTTTATTTCCTAAAGTGACAGTGTTTTTATCATAGTCAATTTTTGCTCTTAGTTTTGCAAAATCTGCTGAACCTATAAGCGCGTCAAAATATTTATGCCATTGCATGACCCTGAAGTTTATGGGCATGTCGAGACCGTGTTCTTCAAATATGGGATATCTTATGTTGTCACATCCTATTGTTTCGGCATGTACAGATTGAATGCTGAATGTTTCTTTATATATAAAATCAGCAAACATAGTGTAGGCGGGGTCTGGGTTAATTATTGAGTTGCAAGATCCGGAGTCTATTAGAATTTTGAGGCCGTAAAGTGTTATGAATGGTAATTGAGGTGCATTATAAATATTGTTTAAGTCTTCGACGTTGATGATGTGTCCTCGCGAAAATCCTGATTGTTTTGAGTACTTTCAAAATATTCTTTTTCTGGAATGTCATTAATTTCGTCTGAGTACATATAGTAATCATTTTCTTGCGGGGTTTCGTAATAGAAATGATCATCATAATATGCATAGGGAAATTGGTTATCATCTTCATTATGCATGTTTACACCATGTCGGATGGTTGATACACCTGACATTGGAGTGGGGTTGTTTCTTAAGTTTCCGTTTGGCGGAGTATGCAATCTTTGAAGTTGGAAGGGATGCGGATATGGTCTTATTGTACCTGCTGGTCTGAATTGAGGTCTAGAAAGAGGTGACCGGTGTGAGTTTGGAGGAGTATAATTTTGTAATTGTGGCTGTTGTGAGCGTGGAACTCTGTTTTGTTCCGGTTGATGTTGGGTTGGTTGGAAACGATTTATGTTTGGAGGTGAATTTATAAAAGGTGTAGGAAAACTGTTTCTAAAATTGAATGTAGGTGGTTGATTAGTTCTGATTGATTGATGAGGAATTGAACTATTTGACTTCTGAGTATTACGCAGGCCGTCCATATAACTTTCATATGCACGCTCGTTGTCGTAATTACGACAGGCGCGAAGTGCCTGTGACAAATCACTGAGTTGGGCATACCGCAAATATTCGCGATAAGGATTTAAGATTCCAGCGCGGAAAGTACTTAAGGCTTTAGAATCAGCTTCTTGTAGTTTCATTTCTAAGATTGGGGAAGCATGATTTAATTTTAAAGTACATTTGTATTTTATTAGTAATTGATTTAGTCTATCATGGTATTCGGAATAATTTTCTTTATGATTCTGGCAGCAGTTTGAAATTTCTCTGAAGAGAATATGTTCATCACGAGCATCACCAAATTTCCTGATTAATTTTTCTTTTAATATTTCAAAACTAGAGTTTGTTTCAATATCTAAAATTGACTGTGCTTCGCCTTTAAGTTTAGATTTTACAACATTGAATAAGAAAGTGTTTGTTAATTCCGCGTGAGGGGTTTCCGGAGCCCTTTGAAAATTTCGTAAAAAGGTTTCACATTGAACCAGGAAGTAATCTAAATTACTATTTGATTTTCCATCAAAAACTGGTAATAAATCAATGTGAGCCATTTCCCATTTTGATAGAGGTTCAAATCCTTGTGCCATTATGATAAGTTAGATATAGTTTTTCTTAAAATTAGTCTAAAGAATTTTGAAAGAAATTAATTTTTGAAATGAATCAGTATATCTAAATTTGGTTAACAACTTTTGAAGTTACAGATTATGAAAGTAGTTTAGTTTAACTATTGCATTTAGTTTCTGTACTTCACAGAGCCTAGTTCCTTAGTAAAACACAAAGTAGCCAAAAATAGTTGTTTCACTACTATAGCTGAATGATGATTTACTTTGGCGTTATAATAAAGTTCACTCACAGTTCCGAAAGGATGCAGATCAGTATGATGAAAAACAGCATCTTGCAGCAGCGGTGACTTGTCTCCTCGATGTTTTCTTGATCAATCAGTTCTTCTAAAGTGGATAGGCAGCGGGGTGCAACCAACAGCAGTCTTGAAGACCTCTTAATGTTGAAGAAGCTCTTACTTGCAGTTGATTGGCTGGTGAAGTCCTCTGCAGCAATGAAGAAGGACGCAATGCCTATGCCGGACGAGCCCCCAGTTAAATTGGCTAATGTTGCGAATGTTGATTTCTGCAACTTAGCTTCCTCAGGTTCAATACCACAGGAATGATGACTGTTGATCAATAAAACTCACAGAGAAGTATAACGTCTTTAATTTAGACCTAAACTCTGTACAGGCCAGGTATGGCCGAAAGATGTTAACAGAATGAACTTTAGTGAGCTTATGCGCTGGCCTCTCCTCTGAGGCTTGCGTTTATATAGGACAATTTGGAGATAGTGGTTTACATTTCAAAATATGTTTTCATCATACATCTGGAAGGTTCCTTCGGTATGTGATTACACTTGACGTGTTTACATTGTACATCCGGAAGGTTCCTTCGATGGAAAGAAATGGGAGATCACAACAACACATTAGTAATTTTATGGAAGGTTTCTACATATGCGATTATTTTGTAAACAGATAACAGCGGCTGGTTGTAGGAGCGGCGGTGTCTGATGGAAGGTTTCCCTTGGATTCTTCCGTGGTGCTTTCCGTAGTTGACGTCAGAGTGGGTGCATGACATAATTCGAGTGTGAGATCTGGAAAGACTATTGTATGAGATAAATTGTAGTGTTGTTGTGGTTGACGTTGCTGATGCTTGTAAACTGGAACGGACAAATCTCATATGAGCACGTCACATTAGGAGAAATTAATTAGTGAAATTCGCAATAAGAAGTGCAGTTGTGAAGATGCTAATAATTTAGAGAACATATATTTATGAAAAAATACAGATCTTTCATTATTGCAAACGATGCTGTGCTAGGGACGTTTTCGAAATAAATCACCAACAGTACCACCAAGAACAACAAAACATTATGGAATTGAATGGAGTGGTTTAAAACGTCTCCAAAATGTTCAGAATGAGGCGGGCATTTGAAGAATAAATTCGTTCAAAAAATTTGTCTTAAAAGAATTTATGTGGGTACCTACGAATTGTGATCCCCGATCCAGACTGTGAAATCATTTGATTGGTTCTGAAAGGGGAATAATTTGCTTTGCGTGTCACTACCCTCGTGGGATTTGAGATTCTCTCTCATCCCAACTTACGGTGTAAGTTGAAGTGCTCCATGAGTCCGTAGGTAGTGCCGCTAATGTAGTTTATCAACTCCAAAAAGACCGCTTTCTAGATGCCTTTTGACTTCTTAGATCTCCTTCATCAGAATCAATTCAGAAATATAGCAACAAACCGGAGGACTGTGGAATGCAAAAGATATTTAAGAACATTGAGGGAATCAATGAGGCATATTATGGGTGGGAGCCCAATACTAGTGGGTTGTGTATATTTTACAAGACTATATTTACAAGACACAGTCAACTAACGGAAATATAATTAAAAAAATAGCGATCTCCCACCAGCGTGCCACTACCCCAATCGGGGCAAGCTCTAAGCTCCCGATGTGTGTAATAGTGTAGTGCATGTGAATGTAAGTGTCTGCAAGCAAGGGGTGAGGAAGGGACAAGGAAGATGAAGGAAAGATCGCGCGAGGTCCGTGGCCCGTTTGTTAGGGTACTCCTCACTTGGTGTGATCGGAGAAGGTAGGGAAAACTACCGATCAGAGCAGCCGGCCGCTAGAATTCTCCTCCAGACAGCGGCGGAATTCGACCTAACTGACAAGCCAGTGTCGAAAATCCTGCCACAGTCGATGCTCGAACCCCAGAACCTCCCGGTCAGAAGCATTGCAGTGACATCAGTTGATGCCCTGAACCACCTTTGCCGGTGGCTAGTGTCGAATACCCATCACCGTCGGAACTCGAATCCTAGTACCTTCGTGTAAGAGTCGCTGCGCAGTCAGCGGAAATGGTGGCTTTGAGCTGGCCTGCCGGGAATTATTATTATTGTTGTTATTATTGTTGTTATTGTTATTATTGTTGTTATTGTTATTGTTATTATTATTATTATTATTATTATTATGCTAAACAATTGAAAATGCCATTGGGAGACGAGTCATTTGATGACAGCAGAAAGCAATGCTTCGGAGAGTGCTATTGTACTTCAATTACGAACAGCATTTTGAGCCAAGCGTCCACTTCATCAGGTACTAAAATATATATTGAGGATGATAACAATAAAAGATAGATATCATTAACATACAGCTATAACAATATTTTTTGTATTATAACCATGGAATAACAAAAGAAACAAATAATTGTACTCTAAGTATCATCCTCAGATTTTAAAAAAAGTATGAATACACGTTGCAAATTAAATGTACTTCTTTTAAATGGTGTTCAGGTTAGGGAGAGAGAAGCCTAAAGTGTATAAAATGTGTAAATATTAAATATTACTAAATATAACGATTGTTAATAGTAATAATAATACAAGTTATGACGATGGTGATGGTCACGAAATCTGTTGTAAAGGAAGCATTGTCTCAAGATAATATTAGACAGTTAGTGTGCTAGTAAGACGCTGGCCAGGTATTGAAGTTGGGGTGCGTGGGCTACTCTTGCAACGCCTCTAATTAGGCTGCGCGGCGCTGCAGCCGCTCTATCGGGGCCGAGGTCGCACTCGGCCTCGCCTCGCCTCGCCTCGCCAGGGCGTGCTAATCAGCTGGCGGCCCGCGCAGACGCCCTCGCCTCTCGACGCGGAGCCTTTCGATCCATCGCTCGCTTCCTCAGCGCCTCCCGCCCCCCCCCCTCCACCGCGCGTGCACGTAGGTTCTTGCTTTGAATCTCGGGCTTATCTGAACCTGGGCTAATGAGCCAGGAGGAAGGAAGATGCGTTCGCGTTTCTCTGATAAGGGACCTGTAGATTCGCTTGGTACTAAGTGCAATGCTGCAGGAACACCAGGATATTAGTTAATCCTTTTTCGACCGTCTGCCCTGTTATCGTTCGTTTCTTCCTTTGTTTTCCGTCGGGTTAAATCCTGAACTAATCGCATCCCACTGATTTGGTAATACATATCCCACCTTGTAACATCTATCATAGTTACACTGTCATTCTATCATCATTCATTTACTCTGACAAAAGTATAATGAAACTGCGCAATATCCAATACCTTGCGTTTCTAAGAGTATGAGGAAAATGCTGACGTTAACGAATTTCCAATGTAATGTATTATCCGATAGGCCTTAGAAAAAACATTTGAAAGAAACAAATGCACAATCAGATATTTTCCATTCATTTGAGATGTGAGTTTTGCTGTAGTCGGGATCTTGACGCGAAAATAAACAGTTCTGTTTTGGATTTCATTTTCTTGCCACTGCGCCGTAATTTTAATAGCTTCGTAGCTACGCATGGGAAGGAGGAATCTTTGTGTTGCTCGCATGATGCCGGGCGATAAGGTTACCACTTGCCACTCGCTAACAGTTATGTCCATTCAACGATCCAACGAACGTAAAGAACGATGTGTTCAGCCACAAGGGACCCGACTCGTACGCCCGGGAGGGGTGGCTCAGGGCATCAGCTGATGTCACTTTAGTGTTTCTGACTGGGAGATCGTAGGTTCGAGTCCCAACGGTGGGAGGATTTTGGAAATTAGTTAGATCGAATTCAGTGGCTATCTGGAGGTGGCTGAATTCAGTGGCCAGCCTGGCGCTAGAATTCCAGCGACTGGCGTGCTCTGATCGTAGTTCTCCGTTGTTCTCCAATCAATACCAGGCGAATGCCAGAGCAGTACCCTAACAAACGGGTCATGGACCACGCGCGATATTTCCTTCCCTTTCCTTGTCCTATCCTCACCCCTTACTTATACACTTAGATACTCTTGCATACAGTAACACACATGCCGGGAGACCGGTCGGGAGCTTAGAGCTTGTCCTGGATGGGGCGGTATCTCCCTTTTTGGGAGATACCTGCCTGGCCCCGCAAGCCACCGTGTAGGTCGCGCCGGATCCCACTCTCGAGCGGGGGAAGATTACCGCCAACTCGCGAGGAAATAAACATTCTACACTTACGTGACTAATGACCTTAGCAGTTGACGCGCCCGGCAACACGAAATAATCAATCAATCAATATTCTCGCATGATCCCGGTGATCGCTCGGGGAGCATCTGCTATTCAGTTGGTTTGGTTTTAGAATGTGAGAGCGTAGCCGATCCCTCGATATTCGATTGGAGAACTAACATTAGAGAAATGTAGTCGAAGAGCATCGTTCTTATTGTTTTCAATTCGGTATTATTATTATTATTATTATTATTATTATTATTATTATTATTATTATTATTATTATTATTATTATTATTATTATTATCGAAATACTTCATAGCAAATTAAATTGTTTTAACTAGCGGAGTTCATGGGATTCATCATCTCTTAATTGAGTACTTTCTTAAAATTCAGCGGGGTAGAGGCCGATGACCCCAGGCATTCGAAATCATCCGGGTGGTCTCCAGTTAGGGTCGGATGTCAGCAAGAATTTCTTATTAAACCTTTTAAATACGGGCCAAGAAGCTTGACCACACTTAAAACATTCTACGTGCATTTTATTTCTGATGTGTACATTGTTTGTCCGTAATGCTAGCATTGCCTCTATATTTCTTACAAATTTGTCGGAGAGACCAGTGTTTCATGCTCCATTTGCCCACAAGGCAGCATTAGACATAATTGTGGAATTTCGGGATGACCTAGCGCATTACAAACAGAAACGTAAACGTGAGATATCTATTGTCAGTTCTTACTAAACGGGTCACCTCCTCCTAGATAATATCTAAACGTATTGTTCTCATAAAGGTGTGCTGCAGTAACACTTGCATTCCAAATATGTTTGGCGCAAATGCGATTCTGAGCATTCGTTGACGTTGGGTCACAATCCCATTAGGTGAAGTAGAGTCACATACGATTAAGTACTTCATTGGTTTTTAACACTTTCGCTGCTGGCATTATTTTTTAACTTTATGGTTACAAACGGGACCATGGATTTTTTTCTTAACCGACGATTAATTCAACGGTATGTGTGTTGCTTTACTTGAACTATTGTGCCCTACTTCAGGCGCTCTAACGTTATAAAGTACGCTTCGCCGCGCAGCGTGGGACAATCTAGTCCTATTTCCGGGGCGTCTGGATGCGTCATGGCCGTGCTTGTTCGAACTGGGACACTCCGCCCCACTGACTCTCCCTAAATACGCCCACAGCAAACGAGTACTTAATCGTGTGCCCCTTCCCTCTACGTCACCTACGATTCGACTCTCTGTACTGTAGTAAAACTCGGCGGGGTAGCGGGTGGTGACGCCAGGTCCTCGGATTCAACCGAATGGTCTCCAATTAGGTTCGGATGCACGCGTTTCTTACGAAGCCTTTTAAATAAATGCCAAGAAGTTTAATCATAAAATGCTCGAAAATCCCATTTCGATTTCTTTAACGGCGCCAAAAATATTTGGGCTATCATTAGTTATTGAAGCACAGAAATACGAGGGCAAGTGTAGTACGAATGGCCCCTTTTAGCAGAAACTGACTTCAGATATTTTTAACTTCATGCTTCTTTACACAATGCCCTATATAACATCTCAAAACTCTACAGTGCGGTCGTGCTTTTTCCTGCTCAGTTACGTCTGTCTCCCTCTCTCCGACACCTCGTACTCTAACGAGAGGCTGGCCGCTGTCGATGGGGAAAGTTTGAGGCCCAACGTACGATGCGCCACGTCCATTCACTTCCTCGTGGAATGTTTTACTACTGGGCCCAGCGCTACTACGCGCGTATTTGCGTAGTACCAACTTCGCCAACTTCGAGGGAGGCCTCACGCGCAACGCTGACAAAACTTTCGGGGCAGGTTTTCCTGTAGGCTGTTTTACTTCTCTCTCGTGAAGCACAGAGGTGTCCGTGTCCACCTCTCCTCCTCTCTCTCTCTCTCTCCCTCCGAAACTCGTGCTGTCGAGTTGGCCGTGGTAGTGAATTTACGTGTTATATGGAATTTGTTGCCGAGCCAGATGCTTTAAACAGATATCGCCACCCGGGCGCCACGTTCAGCGAGGTAGAGAACAAACACATTTTGTTTCCTCGGTATCATTTTTCATTCCAGGGAAAACACAGACTGTGATTTATTTCAGTTTTTTGGTGTGTTTTTGTGTAAAAGCAACATGTGAAAAAAGCGTTGTAATGCCGAGTTTTCAGGTGTCTGCATTCTGATGTTTCAATATATTCGAGAGGAAATGTATTTGAAACTGGAGACAGAAATATGTATAACCTTGTGTGCGTTGAATCGTTGAAACGCATGAAGAAAAGGTTTAATCACTTTTCTAAATGAAATAATATGAGGCAAATAGAAGGCTTTGAGACATTTTAACTCATTGTTTCTTTATTGAACTAGATATTTCTACAGTAAATATACACAGAACATAAAACGGATAAAAGAAACAAAAGTAATGCTCTCCCTTATTTCCGTTCCCATATCACTGCAATATTCATATTTTGACGACGACTTTGGTGTTACACTGAAGGGATCAATTCATCTTATATGCGTTCGCAGACTATTCTGGTGTGTAAAAGGAAAATTCCAATTGTTCAGAAAAACGAAAATTATTGAAAAAGACAGAGATCAGTATCCTGTGAAAATGTTTCTCATAAATGTTTGAAATGTAAGGTATAGTAACTTCTCTAAGGCGAATTAATATGTCACACAATATGGGCGCTTCAAACATTTTAGTTCATTCTTTCTGTATTACTTTAGATCTCTGAAATTAATATTTTCTGCTTCATTCGATTTTTTAGCTTGACCTTAATTATTACATTCCCAGTACCCCCTGGCTCTTGTTTCTAATTGCCTCCGGCAAGTTTACTCTAGTACGATTCAATTCTTTTATTCAGAAGTAATCCTTTACAAAGCAATGAATGACAACCAACCTCTTCCTAGGGTGATATTAACATATTTATTTTCCTGTGTTTCTCAAGCAGCAAGAAACGTGTTAGTAAATGTGTTTTAGAATGTTCATCTTTTCATAACGCTGCTACTGTAGGCCATGGAAATGGCCATTACATTGATGACTTTAGATACTTGTCAGAAAGAAATGGAAAAAAAAATCGTCGGTGAATATGTAGGGTACGTATTGCAGAACGTTCAACTTGCACCCAGAGTTGTGCCATTGACAATTTTATGTCTGCACATTTTCTTCAGGTAATTTATACGTAAAGTAAACTCAGTAATAACTTTTAACTCGTATTGTACACGAATTTTTACATGCGGACTACATAACAACATAATGTATGTAGACTATGTAAAATTTTTTAAAAAAATAGTTTTTTAAGCTTGTTATAAGTAATACTAGTTGCACTTTTGGTTTTGAAAATTTGTTTTTGATCCAGTGACTCAAGAAAGATATAATAGAATTTCTGAAAATCCAACAATCCATAAATATGTCAGGTAAAAAGCATACAAATATGCTTATAAAAAATCAATAAATTGAAATGGTACTTATAAGTTTTTGGTCGATTTTTTTCTGACACCAAGACGTTTTGGTTTATCTGAAATTCTATGCCATCTTTTGATGTTTTGTAAGTATTCCTATGCCCAGATATGCGCAGAAGTAGACTCCAGATCAGAAGTTCATAAGTCACCAACTTACCCTCCCCTAAAAAATAATGACATTGGTCTACATAGATGCCATTGTGTACATATTGTTTACGTGAAGACGATTCAACTTAGTATGAGAGCTCACATCACTGTCTGCCTCATGTCAATGGTTCCTGCGTATTGCACTACTTACAACTTACCGCACCTTGAAGATACACCGGGGATCCCGAGAAACGACAAGAAACTTGGAGTGAAAGTCCTCGGGGTGGGTGTCTGGCACGCGCTGCGAGTTCCCGACCGCTGGGAGATGGGACGCGGGCTCGCGGCCCGCAAGGTCTGCCGTCCCGCATCCATTACGCAGCCATTGTTTCCTGTGTGGTCGCGGCTTCCTCCGGGGGAAGGGAAGTCCGGGTGGGGAGGGCGTTCACCGACAATAAATCAAGCGGCGAAGGATGGTTTATTCAGGAAATGTACTCGCCGCGGCACGCTGTGTCGAATGTAATATTCAAGTGGGCGCTAATGACATATCGGGGGAAGTTGGTTATGCGTTATTGAAGGTTGTGGAAAATTTATTTCTGTTCACTACTTTAGATATGAACAGGAACTGCGGAAATGAAAATAAAGGATGTAATAAAAACAAACCAAATATAATTAACTACATATTCCCAATAATAATAAATTCTGAAGCTTGTTTTTTAAAATGATATCTTTGCATAAAATTTCCATTACGATATTCGTGTATTATGTATTTGTGTTTAAAAATATAGACGAAACGTAAGTAAAACTCCTTTATGATGTAATTCCTAGTTATCATAGTAGTAGTCACATACCTACGAATAACATGCAGTTACCTAGTAGTTACCTAGCTTGTAGTATTTCAATAACAGGCATATTCTAGTAATTCGTTTAGATTTCATTAATCATTCATCATCATAATCTCGTCTTCATCGAAGTACAAATTCCAATCCTTTAGAGGAAGAAATAAGTTTACTTCCCCTCCAACGAAAGTCGTGCCAGGAATACCTACCGAGAGAATGCCCGTCGTTTGAATGGAACGCTGTGTCATAACAGGTATTAAGGAAACGAATATTCATCGCTGGAAAGGCTGGCGCCTTATGCTTCGTCTGCACCCGCGACTTCTTTCGATTGTGTGCGCTGGTAGCGCGGTAGCCGCCGTCCAGCAGCGAGGTCGATGCGACGCTTTGGCACCCTCGGCGGCGCGGGGCGCATGCGCAGGGCCATCGTTCCTGTCGCGGAGCGGGTGATGCGGGGAGCGGGGCGGCTCGTCCTGTGGCTCCAGGCAGCGAGTGCGAACAAGCAGCAGCGAACGGGTGGAAGAAAATAAAGGCATGGAATATTCCGTGCAGGTGGAACACTCAAGGGCAGATTTACCTAATCACATTAAGCAGTTGCTTATGGGTCCCACATTCCTGACAAAAATCATTAATATGCATCTGTAAAATAGTTGTTAAATGAATAGTCTTCTGTACTTAACAGTTTGTGACTAACACATTTAAAAAAAATAGTTTTCTAATTGTTTTTAAGCCTGGAGATTTTTTCTGGACGGGGGGGGGGGGGGGCAACACGATTTTGTGATTGGGCGCCCCTCAATACCTAAATTAAGTCCTGGGCGTATTACTTAATACAGTGAAATATCGAGATTTCTAGTTCCAAGAAGAAAATGAAACGTTCTCAAATATTTCGACCTATTGCTGTTGTACTCTACGCAAGGAAAAATATAGAAGTCGGAGAGTTTGCAGAGTCTGAAATTAGAAAGAAATCCCCTTCGCCGTTCAACGTGTTGACGCTATGCATTCGCTATCGGTGACTTGCTGTGGGGGTCTTTGGGCGCATTGAGCTCCGAGGGCACCATTTGCCTGATGTCAGTTGACAGTGTTACGCAATCCGATGAAGCCACGCTCAGATGAACCAAGGAGCCCAGTTAGCTTCCCACGCTCAGTCTGTATAGAAGACCGACTCCCCAACGCCACGAAAAGGAAGCTATAGGTGGTTTTATACTCGGTATATATTCATATATTAAGTATAGTAATATGTATTTTAGCAAATATTCAGCAAAGCTCTTCGTCACAAACAAATAAAAGCAAGTGTTGCACAGAACAGATATATGTAAATGTAATCTTTTCTTATTGATAGCGTAAAGAGCTATTGAGCTCTGTTACATATTTTACATGTTCTCTTTGCGTAAGGGTGGTGTCGGCTGATGCGTAAGTGGTGGTGTCGGAAAAAGGATTATCTTTTGATTTCCATTTTATTATGCTTTTGTTATAAGTTTTCCACTTCGCAGAGCTTCTGTGTGTGTAATTCTCCTTGAATTGTTAGTAATGTTATTCGGATCTTTTGAAATGTGAATACATGCATTTTCTCCTCTGATAAGTCTTTTTTATTGTTTCAGGTAAGAATCTCAATATTTGTGGTTACATTCCTATTACCACTTTCATCCAGGAAAAGAGGTATCGACCGTAGTTCCCGCCATTGCGACGGTAAGTAAGCGGAAAATAAATTGCGAACACAGCAAGATCTAAAGTACAGTGAAACCTTTGTGGATGGGCATCTCTCCATAGCAATCAAAAGTTCTGAGTCCAGGGCGAATCTGTTTTGTCAGAACGTCTTTTTAGGATAATTGTTTGTTGTTTTTTGTTGTTGTTGTTTTCGGTCTCTAAGTGTCTCTTATGAAATTCACTTTCACAGCATTGAAACTGGTGTAAATGCATGAACTCATCCGATTGATTTGATTTGATTTTTTCGTGTTTCCGGGCGCGTCAACTACTTCGGTCATTAGTCCCGTTAGTGTAGTGCATGTTTTTTTCGGGAGATGGCTGTGATCTTCCCCCGCTGGATGGCGAGATCCGGCGCCGACCTACCGTCGGCTAGTGGGGTTTCCCCCAACCAGGACCCTCCCACCAGCGAGGCACCGCCCCAGCCGGGACAAGCTCTAAGCTCCCGACCGGTCTCTCGAAATGTGTGTCTAAGCTCCCGACCGGTCTCTCGAATAGTGTAGTGCATGTTAGTGTAAGTGTGTGTGTAAAGGGAGAGGATAGGACAAGGAAGAGGAAGGACAGATCGCGCGCGGTCCGTGGCCCGTTTGGTAGGGTACTGCTCCGGCATTCGCCTGGGGTTGATCGGAGAAACCACGGAAAACTACCGATCAGAGCAGCCGGCCGCTAGAATTCTCCTCCAGACAGCAGCTGAATTCAACCTAGCTGGAAAGCTAGTGTCGAAAATCCTGCCGCCGTCAGGACTCGAACCTAGGACCACCCGGTTAGAGGCGCTGCAGTGACATCAGTTGATGCACTGAGCTACCGCTACCGGTGAACTCATCCGATTTGAAGGAAAATGAAATTTAAAGAAAATATTGGCAGCTAATTGATGGAACTGCCGCGAGGTCTTTCGGAACTATTTCTTTGGGTATGTTCTCCACGCCCTGGACATTGTCAGAGTTTAGAGCGACTGTATTGCGGTTTAGGGTCGTTCAAAGAGGATAATGGGTAATCTGCCGCGTTTTAAGAAACGGAGAAAACGCATTTTGGTTTCTAACCTTTCTGTAATAAAAAAAATCACAAACGATTTCACATTTGTGATTTCGAAAAAAATCACAAATTATTTAAAGAAACAAAACATTAATGTGTAAATACTTCAATATTCGTATGATTTAATTCAATTTTCCTTCTCACACCCTAACACATTTACGCAATTATATATTCAAGTTGTAGCTCTCCCCCGGCTGATCGGCTACTAAAGGATATATTGTGATACAACCCGATGTAATTAATTACTTGCAATATCATTCTGCCTACGCAAATGCAGATTAATTTTAATTTTACTTTTGATGTCGGTCATCTATTTGTTTGCAATAGTCTCATCTTGTAAATATTCCTCACATGAAGAAACATTTTTTGAATTCTGTAAAGTGTCCCTGTGTATTGAAAAATCGGTGGCCGTCGCCACACCGTCGGTCTGCATCCGCTGCTGGAGCGGCGGCGGGCGTCGTTGCGGTCGCCATGGCGACCGCGCCCCCGCCCTGGCTCCCGGCGCCGCCGGCCCCTTGACCCGCACGTGGCGCGGGTGTTCGCGCGCGGTGCTCGCGTTCGGCTTGCCGTTGTGGAGCATGGCGGCCAATAGGGGGCCAAGGCAGCACCATCGATTTATCCGATATCCTCCTCCCTGTGCAAAAATGAGGTGCGCCCCCCCTATCGTAGCTCTAGCGTATTAGCCCTCTACCTCGGGGAGGGGGGTCCTGTCCCCTATTCTATTTTCTATTCAAAGTGTATTTTGTAGGAGAGGAGAATCGCGGCAGGTTTATTCGAAATTTTCTCGTTTCGATTATGTAAAATTAATAATAATAATAATAATAAATAATAATAATAATAATAATAATAATAATAATAATAATAATAATAATAATAATAATAATAATAATAATAATAATAATAATTGTCTTGATTGGTGGCGAGGCTCAGGACTTGAGGCCTGCTCTTCCGCCTAACCATTTAAATGAATTTACAGTTTTAAAAATTACAGTTGAGGCGTTCAGACGTAATTAATATTAACTGACATGTCATGTCACAGAGGGAAACAAATCAATTTGTGGCTACAATCTACATTAATTTATCTGTGCGAGCCAAATGAATTTATATGTCCGTATTGTTTGATGGTAAACTGATGCTGCAGGATCCATTGACACAGTGCCAATCTGTGAGAGATGGTAAGTATCAATACTAGATACCTCAATCCCTAAGCTTTGAGCATTGTTTTTTTTTTTACTTTAAAAAAAAAAATTCATTTACATTCTCTGTAATTACTCCAAACAAGAGAAAACTATGAGACACAAATTATTGGGAAGATACGTGAATATAGGGCTATATGTAATGCTCAGTTTGTTCTTTTAATGTGATACTTAAAGTTACGTTTGCTTCATTTCTTATTAAAAGCACACGTTGTCCGATGTTTTCAGGTGCGTGACATGAGCCTGTGATTGAGAGTTTTCAGCGTGGAGGAGTTATGTTAGTCCTGATTACAGGGTGATTGTAGTGAAAACGGCAGTATGTAAATGTTACTTACTAAATTAAATCGTTATTTACATTGAAAGTCAAAATTGTGTATTTAGTCGAACTTTAAATCATATCGTTTTTACTCGCATTTATTACTACTTTCAATATCAGATTAGAAATCTATTACATAGGTTATTGTAACGACTATTTGTTCTCGTCCACCGCATCGTATAATCAGTTTGAAATAATGCGATGACGATGAACGGATTATTAATGTGGTTTTACGTTTAAAATCTCTAGGACCATACGAACTAACCCCCAGAGCTAACTTATAAAGCTGCAGGCATTCCATCTTTCAATATTTCTTCGAAAAACGATTGTTTTTAAAGTATTTCACGTTTTGAAGCGGAAAAAATAGAAATATTTGAACGGATTCATTAAGGTTATCTCTAATCCATATCATTTTACTGACATCGTGGCTAATTCAATACATTTCACTCTTATCTTCTCTCTTCTCCCTCTCGTCTCTTCTCCCTCTGCTTTCCTCTTCTCCCTCTGCTTTCCTCTTCTCCCTCTGCTTTCCTCTTCTCCCTCTGCTTTCCTCTCTTCTCCCTCTGCTTTCCTCTCTTCTCCCTCTGCTTTTCTCTCTTCTCACTCTGCTTTTCTCTCTTCTCACTCTGCTTTTCTCTCTTCTCACTCTGCTTTTCTCTCTTCTCACTCTGCTTTTCTCTCTTCTCACTCTGCTTTGCTCTCTTCTCACTCTGCTCTGCTCTCTTCTCACTCTGCTCTGCTCTCTTCTCCATCTGCTCTGCTCTCTTCTCCCTCTGCTCTCCTCTCTTCTCCCTCTGCTCTCCTCTCTTCTCTCTCTCCAGTGTTTATATTGGTGTTATAGAGAACAATTGAAGGGAGGAGAAATGACCGTGCGGCAAATACCCCCCGTGGCGGTGCGCTATGTGCCGTCGGGCCCGTAAATGAAATTCCTCGGTTTCTTGGGCCACGCGGGGGCGGCGGGCGCCGGCGACCGATCGATCCTCGGCAGCCCACGCGAGCGTAATGAAACGCGGTGGTCCGGCGGCTGCGGCGCCGCGCCGCGCCGCGCCTGGCCCTCGCGGCGGTGCCAGCGGGCGCCACGTGGGAGGGGCGGGGCGGGGCGCGGGCGGGGGGCGCGGTCGCTCGATAAGGACGTCGCGTTGCGCCGCTCGCCACGCGACCAAGAACAACACCCATCGAAGGAGAGACAGCTGCCAAACAGCTAACAACGTTTGGACACGGATTATAAAACAATTTCATATTTACAGACATTTTGACAAGTTATCGACAAACCGTTTTTCAGATTTCTGGTTTCAGTAATTTGGAAGAAGGGTGCCTTTGCAGGAGTATATTAAAATATTTCGTTTTTTCAAATGTCTACTGTAGCACAGACTCCGATGGTGATTAAGATGTTCGTACGTAATCAGGCTCCACAATATCTGATCCGCGACCGTGACGTATACTTAGATTTAAACATAGTTCATAAACGACAGTGGACTCAGTTTAAATCGAAATATAGATGGAGTGATGTGCTCAGCAGCAACTGTTTATGTTACTTCGCTGAATAGCACGCTAAGCATAGGTAAGCACCATAAAATTGTGATATATAGAGAGCGTAGTACTAAGCTACAGCAAGTTAATATTCATTATTTTGTTTTAAATGATAACAATAAATTGCACCTCGAAAAGTTCATTTAAAACAAAAAACAAAAAAGAAAAAAAAAATGAATAGGAATCAGTGTTCGAATCGATGGCCTTCTGTTTCCGAGACATCTGGAATTACCGCATTATCTCATAATACAATGGCATCCGTTTCCAACGATACGCCAAGTCCTCGTGAGTGTTTCTCGTTTTCCATATCAGCTCGTCGATGAGTAAGCAAGGCACGGCGTAATGGCAGTGGCTGCTCCGCCTCAATGGGCGAACTGAATGTGTGGCGCGGGGCGGCGCCGGAGTGGGGGGCGGGGCGGAGCGGGGCGGAGCGGGGCGGAGCGGGGCGGAGCGGGCACAAGCATGCACGCGGCGGCGACTATCGATTCGCCGCCGGTTTATCAGGCCACGTTCTCAGCGGTGGCGGAGAGCAGCTCCCCCGCATCAGCCGCAGCTGCTGGACCAGGGCTGAGCCCTCTTCAGACCCCCCCCCCTGGCTGGGCGCGAGAGAATTTAGACATTTTCATAATATTATAGTGCTGTATCGGCATAACACTGAAACGTAGCGTTGGAAAGTCCCCTTAATGGCCATCGTCCGTTAAGTCCGTGAAGAATAAAAATAAATGATATGTAATTGCAGATAGCCAATGAGAACTATTCCAGGAAAAGGTTGTTCATCTTACGTGTATGTTCTTCTTGTTATAAGAAGATGGTATTAATAAAAGAATTTAACCACATACGGACAATTCTACAAAAAAAGGAAGTTGGTGACTGTCAGGCTTCCTCGTTGTATCGATGGCGGTCTTTAATTGATGGGCTTGCAGTAGCACCAAGATAAGCTACACAAGGCTCGGCAAGCTTCCGGCTATTCATAGATGTTAATTTTAATGTTGGTCAAAGCATGGCTTATCTTCTGTCCATATAGTAGTATGTCTTCATATTTATGATGGGTTTCGTTCAGTAACAAGAGAGGCACGACGATAAAAATATCGATATTAACACTTACGATTAACGAGACTTGTCTCTGCAGCGACTCTAGGGTTCGAGACCCCACAGTAAGACTTTCGACAATAGCCAAACTGCTGAGTCGAAATCAGTAGTAGTCTGGAGGGGAATTTCAGCACCCGCGTGCTTTGATCGGTAGTTTTCCGTGGTTTCTTCATTTAACACCGGGCGAATGCCGGAGCGGTAAGCTAACAAACGGGCAATTGACCGCGCACGATACGTCCTACCTCTTGTTATATCCTCTCCTTTTACACACATATACACATACATGCACTACACTACATAACGGGAGAACAGAGCTAGTTCCGACTTAGATGGTGCATCACTGGGGGAGATACTTGGAGAGGGAACTCTCCCGCAAGCCGACGCATAGGTGGAAACTGGATATCACCGTCCAGTGGGGGAGGAATACCGTCACCTCCCGCGATAAAATCATCCACTACACTAACGGGACGAATGACCGTAGCAGTTGTGCTACACGGAAACATCAATCAGTCATTCTTCCAGATTTAGTCACGAAACTTCCAAATATCGACAAAAGAGATGACACCGGTTGAAAAAAAAAGTCGGAAGTATTGATCAGGCGAAACCCGGGCGCTTAAGCTCACGCGGTCTGCCAGCCGAGGGACGTGCGCGGAGAAACGGCGCGTGCTAGAGACGGACCGGGGGCGACGGAGACGGCAGCGGCGGCGGCGGCGCCAGCCGACCCAGCTAAGCGCCCGAGCGTGTCCACCGCCTCCGCCCAGCCGTCCCCTCCCTCGCGACGCACACGCCGTCCCCGCCACATCGCCCGGCTCCTCCCCCCTCCCCGACCCTGTGGCAGGCACTCGCGACGCCGCGCCGGACCGCGTCGTGTCGCGGGCTGCCGCCTCTGGGATGCGGGCAATGCTTTATGCAGAATCTATATACTAATACAGGGGTCTCCAACTTGCAAGGGCTCAAGCGCCTCAACTAAAACCTTTAATATGGTTGCGGGGCATGTTCGGGCATTGATTACGTAGGCTTCAAGTGATCAACAATACAGGGAAGTCACGTGTGGATCGCCCGAATAATGCCCGAACATGTCTCTTGGCTATCTGGGACAAGCCGCGTCGATCTGCTCGTAGCTGACGTTTCGGCCAACATATTGTGGCCTTCCTCAGAGCGTACTGCTGCGTACTGAGCGTACGAGCAGATCGACGCGGCTTGTTCCGGATAGCCAAGAGACATGTTCGGGCATTATTCGGGCGATCCACACGTGACTTCCCTGTATTGTTGATCACTTTGCCCAGCTGCTCTGAAACAGGGGGGGGACGGAACCACGCGGTACTCGTATCAGAACACGTTGAGATGATTTTGAATTTTTGAATTTACTAGAAAAATAATTCTTTAAATATAAACTTAACCAATTTTTGCATTAAAAAGGGGTGTTGATCCCGGCAGGGGGCGAGTACTAGGCGCACAACGGATGAAAGAGACTTTCACTTTTGACTAATAACCGTTCGCGAGACACAATTAATGGCACCGTGGGCCGACAGTTGGACAACCCTGTAGTAATACGAAGCTCGATTTTTCTGAACATTTCTTGAGAACAAGCACCTGGACAGTAGGACTTACGAACGGTCTTGAATTGAAAATGATGATTCTGAAGCGTGCAGAAATTATTCCAATCCCAGATAGCTTTGCTCTAATTTTTAACAATTCATTTGTCATGACTAATGCAATTTCTAGGCGAGGGCCCAGACAGCATTGTACTACTCTTCGCTGATCGTACAGGTCGAGCAGCGAAAGCCTCCCATCGCGATTGGCAGTCAAGCCCGGCACTGTTCGTGTGTGTGTTGATGTGGTTTAGTTTGTGGTGAACTGAAGGGAATATAGCAATCTTGTCGCACTTCGTGTAACAATATTTAAGTTGTAATTTTTCACAACTGGTTCATCATATCTCTGTTTTATGAACCTGAGTACCTAAGCCATTTCGGCCATATCTGGGATGAGAGATTGGGTGATGGTGATGATTTTGAATTGATTAATGAGAGAGGAATAGTGCAATGAAAGGCAGGCCAACCCGCCTCGTTCAACACAGTCCACAGGGTTCGAACGGAATTTTAATCCTGGTACCCGGATCCGATCACCACACCACGGGTCGCCCGTCTAAATGCACAATGATGTTAAACCTTTGATCGTTCGCGTCATGTCGGGGGCGTTGGCGCTTTTGTCTTATCGTTTTTCCAGTGACCTCAGCTCACGGCAAGCAACTCGCCTCTACACTACGACAAGCGTAACATTATTGCAATGCAGCCTGTGGAAATGGAGAAGGAAGAGAGGAACTGGTCTTCGAAAGTTGAGGTTGCCTCCTAATATATTTTCTCAGTTTTTAACCTTCCTTTTCTCCTCGCCTGAATTCCCCTTTCCTATGTTCCTCGTATTTCTAAGACGGCAATACATAGAATTTACTCGTAATATTCACAACGACGTGCGAGCAACATTGTCAGAGCTGCTATTGCTTGCAGGAAAGGCCCGCATTCTCAGATGTTCCTTCAGAATGCATTTTCAAGTATTGAAGCTGCGAAGCGGAAGAAAAAGCGTGCGTTTCGCTCTGTACTTTCTGTCTCTCCCACCCCGTCCTCGCCCATTAGGAACGACTGGGTATCCTTGTGACATTTTCCTGCTACGGTAATGGAGGAAAGACGGTGAAATACCTTCTTGCATGGGGGACGAAAAGGTCTTAGGAGGCAAAAGACAGATCTCGAGTCGTAACTTAAAAGACACCACAGCAAGTCGTTCTTCACAAATATTAGATTTGAAAATTCTTGGGACGCTCTATATTTAAACTTGGACTATCGTACCCGTATCATTACTCTCCAGCCATTACATTTTTTAAAATAATGTAGAATGATTTGAATTATTAAGTTAAAACATTTTTCTTTGCAAGCGTTTTCTACTTTTCTTAAAATAATGCACTTACATGAAAATAAAAAGCGGTAATGGATCTAGTAAAAGTAACAGGCAAATAATAGAACTTTCACGTTATACATTCAAGTTCCTTCGTAGATGTTCTTGGGCTCCTCGGTTAGATGATTGCCATTATGGACTGAAAACTTCAGAACATAAAACTGTAACAGTGTGAAATTCGTCATCCTTGCATCCCACCGAGCACAGATTCGGAATTTTCTCCCATTTTTCGTTGAGAAAGGCCGGCAGAACACAGGCGATGCAGGATAGCGGCGTCCCAACTACCCGTCGGGTCGGGGCCGGTCGGGGTGAAAGAGGGTGAAAGGGGGTGGACGGAATAATCGGCCGCTTCGGGGGAGCGTCCGTCCTCGCAGTCGAGGGGACGCCGCGCCGTCACAATGAGACGACGGCATTCGCGTTATCCCGGCTGTGAAAATCGCCCAGGAAGCGGATGGCGACGCGGAGGGAGCCGTCAATCCATAAACGGTGAAAATCCAATAGAATCCATCTGAAATGTCGGCTCTGCTCCGCGCGGCGAATTCGTTTCGAAGTCAGCGGTGGCCGCATTACGGACGCCTCGTCGACTCTCGCTGCCACTTTCCCGGGGCTCTGCCAGACTGCTCGGCATGACCCTTCACTCCCTCCCCCCACGCCTTTCCGCCCCCTCCTTCAACGCCGGTGGCGCTCCAACCGACGAATCCGGAAGTATCGAGGTAATCCCTGTCGCTGCCCGGTTTTCTTTCCCCGCCCAGCTGCCTGCTGCGGCCGGGCGTCAGCAGTCGCTGTTTGATTTGAAATATTACATCCGCTCGACGAAAAAACGGAATTCTGTCGGAGGAGTTGGTTTAGAAACACTGTCAGAAAAAAATCGCCTCCCGCACAGGATGGCGAAACATTTGTAGCAAATGGCCGGACGACGCGTTTTTGTGACATCCGCTTCGACTCGAGCGTTTGTAAGAGACCAAAACTATCGATGTAGATCAGATAGATATGATCATTACAAATGCGGTTATACTTCTAAACATACCAACATGATTTAGTGACACATAGCTCTCTCGCGTTGATGTATATCCTCGTTAGAAAACCAGAGGCATTCAAGGCATTAATTTTCAAGTATTCAAAAGGAGTATTCGGTGAAATGACTTAATATTCTGCTTGTTGATGTCTTCGGAGTATTTTATTGTTTATCATTTTTTTTCACACTTGTAATTAGTTATCTGATAGCAACTTCATATATACAGGAAATACGAATTTCGAGATTCACGATTCGTAAATCTCCTGAGGCTTCAATATCGTTTTACAGAATGTCTAAACTTTGAAACGTAATTGAAGAAGCCAAAATATTACATGGTGTACAGGTCCTTGCCCAACCAGCACACAAAGACTAATGTATGAAGGTTTCAGCTGCTTCGCGGAACCCTGTAGTTCCAAGGAGCGCATCGGGTAACGGGAGCACCTGCGGCCACGCGAGCTGTGTTCCCCCTCCTTCCCCTCTCCCCCTCCCCGCCCCTTCCCCCTCCCACTCGCCGCCTTCCCCTCTCCCCCAGGGCTGAAACGCACGCGAACTCGGAGGCCGCGGTCACGCTCGCGCCGGCGCGGCCCCCACGTGGTAAATACATTAAATCTTGAGCTACAGCGAAGCAATGGCCGCTCTGCCGAGAACCGCCCGCTCCGGGCAGGGGCCAAAGAACTTGCCTTTCTTTTCCCGGCGTCGTAAAATTTGACGGCTCTTTTAGTATGATGTAAACGGGGCTTCGATTAGGTCCTTAACACTTCAGAGGGCTTCGGATTTTCCGCGCGGTTCGCCCTCCCGCCCGGTCGCTGCTGCTGCGCGCGACTCGTGCGCGGAAGAAAAATTGCCGAAATTCGGAACGGCGAGAGGCAATGCCTCGCGAAAGCCAGATTTTATCCTCCCCGACTCCTTTTCCGCCAAGCGCAACTCTCCCTCAAGACATCGAGCCATTGCCGTAGATTTTGTAGCTATTCTAGATATCAGCACATTAGAGGAAATATTGATGCAGGTTTCGTGAAGGGGGAAAAAGAAAGATCACACACTTCCAAACTACTGAGCCGAACGCTCTCCATTTGTCTTCCATTAGCTTAGGTGGCTCAGGGCATCACTACTGATGTCACTGCAGTGCCTCTGATCGGGAAGCCCTTGGGTTCGAATCCCGATGTTGGTGGCAGGGTTTTTGACACTAGATAGAGTTCAGCCGTTGTGTGCAGGACAATTCTAGCGGTCGGCTGCTCTGGTCGGTACGTGTCCGTGGTTTCTCCGATCAATACCTGGTGAATGTCGGAGCAGAACCCTACCAATGAGGCCGCGCGCGATCTTTCCTTCCTCTTCCTTGTCCTACCCTCACCCCTTACACACATATACTTACATGCACTACACTACGACACATGCTGTGAGACCAGTCGGGAGTGTAGAGCCTGTCCCGGATGGAGTGGAGCTCCGCTGGTGGGAGATACCTGGTGAAGGGAAACCCGCAGGCTTACGAGTAGGTTGGCACCGGATATCGCCATCCAGCGCAAAACATCAACGCCACCTCCCGCGATGAAACTTGCACTACACTTACTGGAGTAATACCCAAAGCAGTTTACGCGCCCGTAATCATAAATGAATGAAT
Organism: Teleogryllus occipitalis; assembly: GCA_011170035.1. Taxonomy (NCBI): domain Eukaryota; kingdom Metazoa; phylum Arthropoda; class Insecta; order Orthoptera; family Gryllidae; genus Teleogryllus; species Teleogryllus occipitalis. Next base: position 50,790 of record BLKR01004217.1, on the reverse strand, counting down.
CAGTCAATCCCCTTGCTTTCCGTATGTGAAAATGGATTCGAGTCGGCACCGATAGCTACAAGGGGTTGCGAGGTCATCAGCAACCACACGTAACGCATAGGAAAGTTTCTCCTCAGAAATGAGGTGTGATCAGCCGTGCATACGGCTGCTATTGCATACCAAACTGTTTTCTTGCGTCGTCTTGTCGGAGTTGATGAACTTCAATCGCAACGGCGAAGAAGTTAAGCTGATGTCTTCCCTTTTTATCGCGATTTTTGTAATTTTAAAAGCATAAAGATGAGGTGGGTGGTATTTTAAAGATGATACAGTGTATGTGGTAATGCTAAATGAATGTAGTGAATTTCAGTTGATGTGAGGAATCATAATTTCGGGCTACTATTTGGTTTTGGTGTTGCATTCATACCTACTATAACAGTATAGTACCTACTATAACAGGAAGGGAAAAGGAGTAATTTGTCGCCGTCAGTGGCCCAACTAATCTCCATACCTTAAAACATTCAAACAAGGTAAAATAAAAGATTCCCATCTACTTTCTTAATAGTATTTATTCAGACCACGCTGCATAAGCGACAATGTTTTTAGTTTCACTTGTCGCTTCGTCTCTGCTTGGAATTTTAAACGACACCTCTGAGGAAAAATGCCAATTCGCACTCTTCACTTAACAAATGTTGCTGTCTCGGAGTGGCACATTCGACGTAAAGGTACAAGACTTCTGACGCATATTATATCGTATCAAGTAAAATTTCTTCTGTTTAAGCTTTTACATAACAGTCATTATAATAAGAAGACTTCCAAGGTTTTATTCCCACAAGTTGTTGAACTGTTGAAAAATAGTGAGAATGCGCTGTTAAGTGACATCCAAAAGTGGCGGTAATTTGGCTGTAGTCCTTTGAATGACGAGGGCTTTGGCGGTGAATACAGACAGCCGAGGAACGTGCACAGTTCATTGGTAATTCGACTTGTGCCCCATTCCGATTCGTCTTGCGTCGATGCTACCATGCTACAGAAGGGACGAATCTCTCGAGGCAGTGGACCTTGGCCGAGTCAGACGGAAAATATGGTAGATTCATGTGACTTCGGAGATCTTTAAGGCAGTTAACTTGCTTTTTAAATTTATAAATGTGTTCGTCAAAACCTCATGGAGTAGGATAAATAATAATAATAATAATAATAATAATAATAATAATAATAATAATAATAATAATAATAATAATAATAAATTAGTACTTTGGGAGACACTAGCAAATCGTACCGGCTGAGATGATCCAGGGCATCAACTATGTTTCTGCAGTGCCTCTGACCAGGAGGTCCTAGGGTTCGAGTCCTGGCCGTGGCAGGATTTTCGACCCTAAATACATAGCGAGGTTGAATTCAGCCGCAGGCAGCCAACTGCTCTGATCGCTAGTTTTCCAAGTGAATGTCGGAGCAGTACCGTAACAAACGGGCCGCGGACGCCCGCGATCTTCCCTTCCTACTCCTTACTGGTGGGAGATACCTGGTTGGGAAAATGCAAGCCGACGTTGGTCGGCGCCGGATTTCGCCAGCCAGCTGTGAAAGATCACCGCCAATCTCCCGGTATAAAAAACATGACTACGTTTATGAGACCAAGAAGGTTAGCAGTTGATGCGCATGGAATCACTAATCAATCAATCAATAAAGCTGCGAACACCTAAACAAGGTCGAATAAATCCAATGCATTACACGATGAGATACTGTAAGTCTTAAGTGTATTTTTTGTGAAGAGAGTTAATTTAAATTACTCGTCAGATTTCCAAAAATATGGTGGATAAACGAAAAGGCCAACTCGAGTTACTGAATTTGATTCTTAAAGTGAGACACCGGTGAGTGGGCGACTGCAGTTGAAGCTGAGCGGTGGGCAGGCGGTCGGTTATGGAGGCAGCGGAGCCGCTGACGCTGCTGTCCGACTTGCCTTACGAGCGGCGCCCTCGCCTCGCATTTCGCGTGAGGCTACGACCCCGTAGGGAAGCAAGGTTGAAGCGAACGTGCGTGCCGACGTCACTGAATATTGCTCTGGTATTTCTCGCAGGCGAATCGAATAGTTAGTAACACTTAACAAATTACGTACACTAGCAAGACTGATACAGTAAAAGCGATAAACACAAAAACTAATCAAAAGGTATTGTACGTAAACTCATGAGCAAGAAAACGTAATGACACTATTCAATCTGAACCATTTCTATTTTTTTCTCTTGAAACATAACGTTGCATGTAGACATTACATATTATGGTGGTGCAAATTATTGGTGTTGTTGTATACTTATTGATTACGAATCACAATCCTTAAGTGCACATGGCATTCCACTCAGTCGTAATAATTTCTTACATGTTCACTACTTTCATATTTGATCAAAATCTCATGACGGACCGTAAAACCAATAACCATTTTTGGTCTTAAAACTTACACCTGAACCCCACTTTCCCGCAGTGCCAAGCCTTCGAAGATCGCCGTGGTAACGCCATACGTATTAGGCTAAAGGTCTGCTAATAAGGGGATGGAGTGGTCGTGTGCATCTTCACCGATGTTCGGCAGTTGCGCGGTCCTCATCCGCGGGTCGCATACGTGCTCGTCGTGTGGGGTGCAGGGGGTGCAGGCGGCGCGCGTTCGCAGTGGGTAGAAGCACTGGGATCGGCAATCATTCGCCTCGCTCGCGGCATCTTATCCAGCCGCGCGTGCGTGTCGCCACGCGCGCGTGTCGTCAGATGCCAGCATGTTCCCAAAACCCGTTTTACATGATCATTTTTTCATAAAGTTTCTGTACAGAAAATTGATGTTCATTTCTACGCGCTGTTGTTTCGGTATCGAAACTGAATGGACGAGAACGAGCGTTTTACATGGTTATTTCGTTTTCTGCACCTAATCGTGATGGAAATATTTCCTCTGGACGCCGCAAAAAGCGCTGAAGATCAAACAGTTGAACACAGTATCTATGGTAACAAATTAAGGTAGGTTATGTTAGGACTGAGCACCTGACGAGACGACATTACAAGTCAGAACATGTTTTATTTCTCACTATACAATCACTTCATATTACAATTCAACACATTAGGACGCTCTGGAAACAAACAACAAAAAATCGCACCACACGCATAGCAAAAAAAAAAAGAAATTTCCAAAAAGGGATGTAGGAACGGGGGTCAGGTAGAGCCTGCGCTCCAACAGGGGGCGCCCACGAGGCGGCGAAGACATCTCCGCAGGGATTTCTCGTGCCTCCCGCGTTCCAGCAGCTGGACGTGTTCATAACAGGGCTGGCGCTGCATGTTCTCGGTGGAATCGCCCGATTGCGTCCCACGATCAGTTTTACAGGACATTCGCATCCTAGTTAATCCCCTTTCAATTTTGGTTACCCGAGAACGCATGGCCCAACTGCATCCCCGCCGGTATTTCGGCAGGGAGGAGGACGAAACAATCGCTCGATCTCTTGTCGTATCTTAGCTAAAAACTGAGCTAGCAGTCTCTCCTCAAATATTGTCTTAATCTCTGCGGAGTCGGGTTTACCGTAGCTATTTCGTTGCTGATGTTTCGAGTGACTTGACTATACTGGTGAATTAGCCAAGAAATTCTAAATATAAGGGTTCTTGCATGCAGTTGTTAAACATTTTGTCTTGTACACTCGTCTCCTGTTATCATGTATTTACGAAAGTTAGCCCAGAAGGGGGCTACGTAGGCATTTTCTGCCGACAAACTTCGCGGCAGTCCCGGTGATTCACAGGCCCGCATTGCCTAATGTCTGAGCCTCGTTCTAAGAGCTGAAATGGCTGAATATCTAGGGTTGTTCTAAAAACGTCTCTACCTTAAGCCCATCGCCTCCGCTGAGTGAAACCACGCAGATCTGGCTGCCTGGCACCGTAGATTGCACCTAATGCTCAGTGCGCGAGGGAGAACCCTCGCCTTCAATGGTAAACACGGAGGACGCGAAATCCATGGAGCTCGTGCTAAGCTCAGCTTCACAGGGCAAGGGGAATTGCTGATCGCCTTCTTGAGACTTGCTTCTACTTAGCCGGCCTCGTAAAATATGCAAAGGAAAATGAAGGGAGGAGGAGATGCCACGCTACCAGAGTTCGCTTTCCCTCTCTTTCTAAGGACATGCTTGTGGTGGGTATCGAACCCGTGCTTCCTTTCGAGGCACGGACTACCATCCCACTGTTCCGCCCTTTCGTATCGCAACTTCTGACACTAGTGTGTCCTGATGTAAGGGACAAAGTATGTCTCGAGAAAAAGGAGAACACCGGGTTGATTGTTAATGAAAATGTATTATAAATTATGCATTCTCTACCCCCAGTTGAATCCTGGGTTTCAGTCGCGTTCAAGAAGAGAAACGGGTAGACGGCGGCGGAGGCAGATACTGGGCAGGCCGTTGCCGGCAGGCCTGCTCGTAGCGCGTGGGGGCGTGATGGGTCCAGCGGGAAGGGGGTTCGTCTAGGTCCAGAGCGAAAGTCGTCTTGAGTTCCATCGCGAGGGCTGACAGGAGAAAAATCCGATGACCGACTGAGCAAAACGCTGCACGATTTTCGTGCATTTGAACGGGGCTTCAACTCAAAAAGTGCTTCGAGGTTGCACCTCTCAAAACATGTATGAAGAGAAGTCGTATGGTTACTTCCCTTGTCGGCTCAGGATGCCGGACCGCTTGCCCCGCCGCTTCGGCGCCTCATCGCATTCCTAACTTCCCAACGCGGAGGCCCTGCCATTTGCAACATCTGCCCGCTGGAGTTAGTGAACCCCATGTGGTCTATAACTCCACATGAAACTTGCTTCATCAGGGGGACAAGTCCCCGGGGTGGGCACCTATGACTTTTTCCCTTCTTTCCGCATCCCCACCGACGCGCAAGCACGCCGATGGGCTGATGTCCGGAAACAGCCGGAACCCAATTTGCCCTCACGGCAACCTCTCCATACTATGCTTGGGTAAGGGCCGCCCTACTAGCTCAGAGCTCCTAGCTTTCCAGGATAGAACTGGAGTCAAAGCAATGCGCTACTCACACGCGCCGAGAACAAGTCCCTCCTCTTTGCCTAGAGTATTGGGCCACTGCCACGACGAAGCCGAGAGCCCAACTGGGGGCAACCTGAACTAAGATTCAGGCGGCTCGTAGCCCCCATCACGTCTCCCCACGGCCTGCACCTACAAGCTAATGACGTGGGTATCACCGGAACCTGGACAACCTGATCGGTATCAGTTTTCCCGCCGGACTTAAAAGTGGGTTCCAGAATACTCCGAAAAGCATCCTTCACCCGATCCTGCACAAAGGGTGCCATAAGCCCAACTGGTAGGTAGCCGGGCGGACCCGACTACCAGGAGCTTAGCATCGCCTTCTCACAACCTGCACCTTCAGGCTAACAACGTGAGCGACGCCGCGAGACTCAGGGACCGGGTGATCGTCTACGACACCCCACCAGAAACCACGACAACCTACGCCATCTTGTTTCCCGCCTGCGGTGCCGCGCAGGAGTTGAGGATAGCACGTTGGTCCAGCCCTTGTCGTGAGAGACGCAGCCCGCCCGAGGCACGCCTCCGTCCGCTCCAGGGCACGCCTGCTGCGGCAGCGCCCTCGCCGGCAATCACCAGCCCGCCCATGCAGATGCCAGCCCCCGACGTTACAGGGCCAAGTCTGCCACTTTCGCCGGGAGCGTTGGCTCAGTGCATCATCTGATGTCACTGCAGTCCCTCTGACCAGGAGGTTCTAGCTTGGAGTCCCGACGGCGGCAGGATTTTCGACACTAGCTTTTCAGCTAGGTCGAATTCAGTTACTGTCTGGAGGAGAATTCTAGCGGCCGGCTGCTCTGATCGGTAGTTTTTCAAGGTTTCTCATATCAATACCAGGCGAATGCCGGACCAGAACCCTAACAAACGGACCACGGACCGCGCGCAATCCTTCCTTCCTCTTACTTATCCTATTCTCACTCCTTACACACACACACACACACACACACACACACTAACATGCACTACACTACCACACATGTCGAGAGACCGGTCAGGAATTTAGAACTTTTCCCGGCTGGGGCGGTGCCCCGCTGGTGGGAGATACCTATTTAAGGAAAACCCCGCTAGTCGACGGTAGGTCGGCTTCCTATCTCGCCATCCAGTGGGGAAAGATCACCACCACTACCACCACCTGCCGATGAAATAATATGCACTATGCTTACGTCAAGTACTAATGACTTTAGTAGTTGATGCGCCCAGAATCACTAATAATCAATCAATCAATCAATTCTGCCACTTTCTAGTGCGGAGGAGCAGCGACAATCAGAATTCCTGTGGCGCTTATATTGCGTCGGTCCAATCCATTTGGCGTGTTTGGGGGTGTCCCCTGGGTGGGTGGAGGACGGCAGCTGAAGGGGCGACTGAAGAGGGAGGAGAGGCGATATGAATGGGCAACTGGGGACGGAAGTAGCTTACACGGCTGCCCGACTCGTCTTCCGAACATCTAGCTCACATCGCGCTCCGTGTGAAGCTACGAGCTTCTTCACATCCAGGTTTCGGAATTGTATATTTCTTATCGGTTACTTTCGGAAAGCGTACATTACCTGACCGTATACCGCATTACGCTTCGTTTCGATTCTGGTCTCAGAGGAATCGTACTTTTCCTGCCTTGCCACTGCCCGGTTGCGAGGGTAGATCTGGTCACCATTGCACCCCAGAGTCTACTGTTTTGCTGGTTAACATATCCATCCATCTGAAACCAAGCTTCATCACTAAAAAACACTTTATCAAGTGCCTCAAGACTTTCTAGTCAGTAATTCATGCGAGCAGCCGGATCGGGAACCTTAAGTTCTTGAGATGTCCGCTGTTTGAATGCGCTCATTTTCAATTTTTTTCTGGCACAGCGCGCACTTCCGTACTAAAACGTACCCTGTTGCAGAAGCTTCCTTAACGATGTTTTCGGGAAAATTGAAACCCGAAATCCCGAACTTTTTTCTTGTTTTCGCTGCGTGAGCACTGTATTTCGGCGATTGCGTTTCCGATCGAACACGCTCCCTTTCTCGCGATAGCACTTCACTAACCGAAATATGAGACTCTTGTTCGGAATATACTCAGATGAAAATTTTTCTCTTGAAGCTGCCTGGCAGTCTTTGAAAGATTTCGTTTGGAAATACTCCTCCAACACAAATTTTCGTTTTTCTACGCTAAGACGGATCCGTAAGTTAACTTCAAAGTAGCGAATGAAGACGCAGCCTGTTTTGCTTTGAGCAGGTATGACCCAGATCACAGGAAGGGCGCGGGTGAAAAGAAGGGGGTGGTGAGTGAACGGGCTGTTGCAGAAATGCAGTCAAATGAGCTGTCTCAGAAGCAGTGTTGCAATGCTTTCACTTTTCTCTCAAGACACCGAACAGCAGGGTTGCGTTTTAACCTGATCACCCGGTATCTGCAGCTGTTCGGGCAGCGAGTATTTTTGGACCAACGAGTAAACATGTGGAACACGTGTGGAATATGATTATTTCATAAGTAGAAATACGTTGATAGTAATTACTCGAGCAAAGGGAGTCAAGTTGAGCCATTTCTGTACTTAGCAATAAAATGCGTTGGATATTTTACGTTACGTTACATATCTACCTTTATACGTGCAATTCTTTGACTCGTCGTGAACTGTAAATGCATTTCATAGGTGTACAATGTATGAATACGATTTAGTTATGTCACAAAAATGCGCCCGGGCGTACACTGCTTGCGTAAACTGATGCTTATGATCACTACAATTACTTGTGTTCCTGTGACCCTTGTCTCTTTCTTCGCGTCCTTTCACTATCGTGGCGACAAGGACGTTTCCGTCTCTTTTCAAGCTAGTGAGCCTCGACATGCACTCCCTTGACGAGCGACGAAAGCGCATGAAACGACTTTTTAATAGTCGTGGCGGAAGGTGCAGCTGTCATCGCGTCGCATTACTCTCCCATTAGGAAGCACCTGACGCCGCGTTATCTGCGGCAAATTAGTTCGCGTGAATGAGGGCGGACAATCATGGTTTGTGCTTTCATAATAGCAACCTCAACTGATAAGCACTCTTTGAAAAAAAAAACGCAGTCTGAAATACAGAAAAGAACTGTAGCTATCAATGAAAGATGGCGCGACTGATGGCGTTATTGCAATTGATATCGAAGGTGGAACAAAAGAATAGATTATCGGTGAAAATAATTATCTGGAGATTTCTCGCATCCCTGCCATTGGGTTCTGCCCCTACTTTGGGTGCAAGACAGTGTATAGGCGTTCTTTTGTTTTCCGTTTTCTTCCCCTTCTTCTTCTACTTCTTGCTCCTCCTTTTACTTCAGCTAGAACGTTATCACTGACCGCCCCAACGTTATACCTGAACTTCTTCGTGTGTTGCTATTTTCCCACAAACTCAGACCTCCAAACAATCACGTCCGATAATCATAGTATCACATTGCTTCTTTCTTTGGCTACGTTTGTGGATCACTGATACCAAAAAAGCGATACCTAACCGGCACCGACGACCTCATTGATCGCCGAACGTATGCGCTTCACATCCCATTGAAACAATTGTGCGGGTTCATCTAATATTATATTATGTAATAGTTACAAATAATTTGAGAAAGAGTGTGATTTTGTAGCATCGTCAGTTTGCACTACGATCTTTTTTGTACCAAATTTTACTTATTTCTTTCCATTTCTTTATTTGAAAACAATACCTCCCCACTCTTTGCAAATATTTGAGAATAAACGTTAGTCTATCTGGGTACTGCGTTAATGAGAAAGCAACAAACAGTGGGAGATCTTGAAAATGCCAGAAAGTTGATGGGCAATGTGAACGATTGGAGTTAAACCCCTAGTACCAGAATTGCTATTTCGCACTGCGACGCGTAGGAATGTTCTTGGGACCATCTGAAGGCAGTTTGTTAATATGTTGCTAATTTGTAGATATGTTGCTAATTTACACTGCTGGAACGCTTCAAAGTGCAAATTATATTTTTACGTCAAACTGAGGTAAATTTTGAAAATGATTTTCATTTTTTCTGTTCGAAAGTGGATAGGCGGTGAGAACGGTTGGAGTCCCAAAGAAGTCCCAAGCAAGCATCTGCGCGGGGCTTTAAACCTCATGAATAGACATCGGATGTTTAGGCACTAAAAAATCGTCTTTTAGGCGCCTAAAAAGGCACTGAAAAAGTCAAGAATAAGGAGGGAAGAGGCACTGTCATACGTTACATACACAATAAAATGGAAAATTGTAATTTTTGTATATATTATTTGCACTTAAATGCACAAAACATGTTCGTATATTTTAATGTAAAACTAGATTTACATATTTACAACTCTTCTAAATTTCATTCTTAATATTTTCCATAGTAATATTCACATATTACCAGTAACTTTTCAAGGATCACAATTTCAAATTTGCGACGACTGGGAGACAAAATCAGTTTGAATGCGTAGAAGGATATCTAAACGATATGACTGGCATATATTTTAGCAGTCCAACACTAGCAACACTGAAAGCTTCTGGGAATTTATATTTATTTCCACTTAAAATTTCGGTTCCCTCGGCGTATTGTCAATCGTCCAGGTTCTCAGATCATGGCTAGTATTTGTGAAATAGGGAAATGGAGAAAAATCAGTTCGTGTACTTTCAGGAATTCTCTTGTAATTTTAATAATAAATTTCAAGACGTGAATTGAAGGTTTCGTAATGAATGGTCACGTTGGACCATCGCCGATTTTCCGATATCTTAGCATTGTATATAAATATACTAAATAAAAGGCAAAAAAAGTCCTAAAAAAGGTATTTATGCAAAAAATAGGCATTTATGCTAAAATAAGCAAAAATAAGCATTATAAAATTCCGTCAAATGTCATCATTTGTCATGATTCGTGGACATATATTATCAGCCTTTAAATAAGTTCTCTAGAAAAAAACAGGCATTTCCCTAAACATCCGATGTCTACTCATGAATGAGACGCGCACGCGTCGCGAGCGGCCTCCGCCCCCGCGGCGGTAGGGAGGGGGAGGGGAGGTGTTTTTTGTAAAGGACGAAGCCGAGGGCTGCAGTTCACCTCCCGGGAGGCGGGGAGGGGACAACGGGAGACCGAGACAGAGGGGGAGCGAAAATCGATGCGAAGCCTCGTGCGCTCGCGGCTCCTCCCCCTCTCACCCACGCCCTTCGCGGCCTCCACGCCGTCCCCGCGCGGCGGTGCCCCGCTCCGACGCCCACCCGCCTGCAGCGTTGATCCATCTCCTCGCGCTCGCGGGCGGCACGCCCCCCAGGCGACGCGACGCGGGCTCCTCCCAGTGCCGGCGCTGTACCTGGCCGATGACAGCTGAGTAGCTGTTACGGTTTCGTCCAATCGGGAGCCTAAACGTCACCACCGTGACGTCATCGTGATGACGTTTTAGCTCTCGATTGGATGACACCGTTACAGCTGATGAACTGTCATCGACCAGGTTAGGAAAACCCAAGGATAGGGTTCGGCGGACCGGGCGGTCGCCCCCCACAAGTCAGAGGGCCCGATGATGAGACTGAGGAAGAAAAAGAGTAAAAACATTTAGAAAAAAATTAGAACTCGAGAAAATCGTTATTGTAATTTTATAAGTCGTGGTACAGTAGTCTGGTTTTTCATAACATTTTCAATTAATTTTTTACTTTAAGTAGTTTATTATAGTTAATATTTGTAAGGTAGAATTCTTTGAAATGAATCAAATGACACTAAAATTAAAATAAATTCTACTGAAATTCATATTTATTATTTCATGTATTTAACGAGTGATATTAAACTCTAAGTGAACACAAACGATTTTTTAGCGATTTAAGGTCACCGTGGATATTGTGTTATTTGATCACTAAATATTTTTACTTAAAAACTATTATTTCAAATATAGAAACATATGTCCAAAAAGTTTTTCTGACTTAAACTTGAAATAAAATAACTCATATAGTTTCTTGATGCAATTTCACCCTTTTATTGTTTTCGGGGGTCTACGTTTCAGCGTTGCCTCGGGCCCAAAATTGTGTAGCTCCGGCACTGGCTCCGCCCTTCATGTCCACTCCACTCCGCTCCCCTCTCTCGTTAGCGTGTTGCCGACTCGCACCTGCGCAAGTCATACGAGAAGCCTCCTCCCCCCACCCCGTGCCTTGTCCGCGTGATACCCACCTCCACCCAGGGCTCTCCGGTCCCCCCCCCCTGGAAGCGTCGCGCACTCGGTTCCGTTCTGCCGCTGCTTTCGCGTCCTCGCAAATTAGCTCGCGCAAATTAGACTTCGCTCCTGAAACACCGACACACCTGCTCCCGACGCGACGGCTTCCGCGCCTCTGCGGAGGCCGGTCGCTGGGCCGATGCTCGACGACATATTGCGCCTTTCGCTCAGCACGTGGACCCACGCTATCCACCATTTTGGTGCGGTTCATTTTTACTTTCTCGTATATACTTCGGGGGAAGAGAGAATTGTGTGATACTGCAGAAAAAGTGCCGATTTTTTCATAGAAAACTTGTATTGTGGTTTTCTGATGCCGAAATCTGTTTTTTTCTGCTTCCTTTATATACCGTAGAAAATTTCTTTCTCGAATACATAGTGTACGTACAATTCACGATCTTGTGGGTCCGTTTACTAATTATTGGTTTTGTGAGAGTCATACTGACAACACACATACACACCCAGTGCCAATATCACAACAAGAATTATTGGGTTCAGATCTAGTCATGAACGGAGCGCATTATTCATTTGTTCTGACATTGGCTGGAACGATGCTTGTACTCCCAATGTCCTGACATTACATCTTTCATTGCATTTTCATACATTTTCACAGTGCCTCATATCTTCGAACAATGCTTGAAAAGATCTCCATTCGATATTTTACAAACTTGACTGTAAAGGTATCTATTGAGATGACCGTAACTTCACGATGCACACTACTCCACATTACAATCTTTTTCTTTAAGGCTACCAGCAAGATTCAATAATATTGGTCTGAACTTCCTTCGTACCAATAATACATAGAATGTACACAAAACGCAGTCAGCGATCCTCAGCGTCGTGTCTAAAATTATTTTGTAGTAACTTATTTAATCCTCTCAAAGTATATGTAAAATCTTTGTGTTTGATTTCAAGACCCGAACAATAAGCAGCACGTATTCTCCTCTAAGCGACCCTCCTATTTTCGGACCACGTGTTAATTTTGTGTAATGCTGACACGTGTCTTTAAATATCTCCAAAAAGAGCGTCCTCATTACTTACATGAAATGCAAGAAGATCTCTACATATTCGTCAACACCTGATTCTCTATTGTCGTGCTCTACTTATTCAAATGTTTCATATTTGTATGTACTCTTTGTCCTATTATGTTTCCTCGATACATTGGTTCTTTCATCATGAATTTCTCCTGTGGATATCCTAGTTTTCTTTCCATTTATTTCAGATCACATTTTATTTAATTACGCCGTTTTACTCTGGTGTTATTACGTTGTTTCGCATTTCTTCCCCGTCCTTTTTTTTGTCGCCATTTCTAGATTAGAGAAAGAGGGGGGCTTCGGAATTTGATTACCACCTTGCAAAATTAAAATGCGGCATGTTTTTGAATTTTGATTAAAGAATAATATTTTCCTGATATGTCATTTTCTTATTGAAACTCATCAAAAAGTGTATAGTATACGTAGCCTCTGGGCTTGTAGATACGACATTGCACTTATGAGGGTAACTCCTTGTGAAATGGAAAGCTTTTTTTTATGAAGGCAATTTAGGGAGAAATGAGAGAAGTTACTTAAGATAAAACAAACCCCTTGCGTTTTCTGAATCAATTTCCTAAACGGACTTGAACAACAAATCTTTATCAAATTTTAGTCAAGGACTAGTGGAAGCTGGCTGAACAGCATACTCTCATTTAGAGCATGTTTTATTGCATTATTTGCGGAATTTTATTCTTATCTTCAGTACAATTAACTTTATCTGTGTTATTAATGTTACTTTTAAATCCAGAAACCTTATAATTTATTCTTTATTTTTATGATCTACATAAAACTTGATATTATATACTTTAAAGAATAGTATGGTTTCGTATTTCGCATGGCAAGACCGCAGCCTTTTTTCTTGCTTCCTTTTTAGTTGTAGAATTAATATTTCTTCTCCCAAAGAATGATCATAATGCCAGGAAATGCCCATGATCACATTTCTCGCTTTTGATGGCTTACTTTCGTGCATGTGTGCGTTCAACGTTCCGGTTCTGCAACTTGTTCTTGAGTTAATCATTAATTTCCTTGTTTATATGAAAGGTTTGAAAATGAACGAAGGTACTATTGATAGGTTTTTTAACGATAGTGGAGTTCTGAATGCTAGTACTGTGTGCACTGAATACGGCCACTGTAATGCACGACGCCTTCTCGACCGAAAGACGATAAGAAGCCATCAGTAATGACTGCAGAAAATTTAACTGATAGTCCGTCCTTCTGCTTTATCGGCTATAACAAAACTTCAAACATGGCGTTATTTGGACACCAGGGCAGTGGAGGCAGTGCGTTCTATTAGTTTAACATGCAGATAGTAGTGATTACAGTTTTATCTTTGTTGAAATTACTGAATTTTGAATTGGAGTATCACATAAATACAGTCGGACCTGCATATGTCGAATCTGATGGTTTCTTTTATAAGATTCGATATATAGTAACTTTGATGTACAGAAATACAGTATTTATGAAATTTTAGCAGATACTATCAAAGCCATTTTTGAAAAATTGTGTAAAATGGAAAATTCAAGCATTAAATAATTAACCAATGTTTTATTCACTCGTACCTATTCATATTTATGAATAGGAAAATAAAAATTGTATTATTTTTCCTGTAACATTAAGGGATTTTCGTTTCGACATTTCGAACACTCGTCTTAAACGTGTAACAGTAAACTGAACCTGCGCTGAACTGGCGAACATTGTAGGGCAGGACCATTAGGCGAAGGGGCCCGCGATTGAACTTCAGATCGCTTTGGCGAATGTCTTCCCATGACCGGCAAATTCGCACAGGGAAGTATAGCATGAATGAGTTACCTTCATGACAAAGGAAGTATAGCATGAATGAGTTACCTTCTTGACAAAGGTGAGAACTAGACGTTTTTAATTATACAAGCGCCGAAAATGAAGTTATATTTTTCGAAGTAATGCTCTCTTTCCAAACTGCACATTTCTAAATTTTTAGAAACATAATTTATAGTGTGTGCTATGCATTTGTATTTTACAGAAAAAAAAGTCAAGTCATAAAATGACTTCAATATATAGAAATAAGTTTTGATGTATGTATGTATAGAAACGTTTTTAAATGAAATTTTCTTAAGACAGAAAAAAATATTCGATTTCTAGAGAATCTCGACGTATAGAAGATCGATGTATAGGGGTCCGACTGTATCCCAACAGTTTTAGATACTGAATTAAGTGAATTTGTCAAGTGAACTTGGGGAGTTCATTGATTTCAATGAGCGTTATATCTTCCAAAGGCATATTTATTTACTTTTCTTTAGAAAAAAAAAGTTTGTATTTCTTGATGTGAAAAAAGTTCGTGATCAATTGAATGCCTGACACCCATACCGGAGTTGTGACACCCATTGCGGAGCTGTGTTCCATAGCTCTGCGACCCCATCAGCCAAACTGCCGAATACTATGAAGCCAGACAATACTTACAAATTTTAAAATGTAACAAATATTATTTTATATAGGGAAAAGCGCTCAGGAAAAGGCTGCTCTATAGTGCATCTTGCCAATCCACTCAAACACGTGGGCGCCTGGGCCCAGGAGCGGCGTGTGCATACGTGGACTCACGCTGGAACTTCTCTTAAAAGTGCGAACACTTGCGTAGGAGTGGAGCGTCCGCTATGCTACTGCCGGCGGCACGTGGGTATTAGTCACCCGCCAGGGTGACGTCGCTATTTTAGCAACAAAGAGAAAGAACAGAAATTTATTCAACCAATAATATCAATATTTATGTATATTAAAATTAACAGCTGCCAAAGTGGCATGTCAGTAGTTTTAAGTTAGTTATAAGTTAGTCTTTTTAAGTTACAGCCCTCCCCAAGCTCAATAAGCTTAACAGCTGGAGCAATAAATTGTAATCCGAATATTTGCGCCTCTCCAGGGAAACTGGAGAGGGGAAAATAAAAAAAAAGATATTTTAGCAGAGAGCGCCTGACGAGAAGCGGACACTTCTTAGTATTTGTTCACGCTCTAGCGGACAGCACAATCGATCTTCTGCGCATGCGCAGATGCACTAAAGCGATGCGAAACGTGAACTGCGCATGCGCAGATGATCGATAGTGCTTTAACTTTCGAGGGTGCACAAACTCTCTATTGTTGTAAGGTTTAACATAACAGATCTTCCTGTAGCACCTCTCGGAATAAATGGCTGCCAACCAGAGGTGGTGTTTTCCTGTCTCTCTACGCTGAGTTACTTGCAGTGAGCCGAGAGAATTTGGACTGCACTCGTTTCTCTCACGCCGGAGAAATCCAATAACAATACTTATTCAGTGGATCGTATATTTGAGTTCCGAGAAAAATCGGTTTTGGAATGAATCGTTCAAGAAATGAAGTGTACTATGTGTAAATACGGTTTACCGATTGTTTCATTCACACGTGTCAATTTGCGTAATAGGAGATATAGTGAATCCTGACTTCAGCGGTCAAATGCGATTCCGATCCGAAGAAACATTTGTAGAGGACGTTCATAGAGATGACCGCTAAATTGAGGGGATGTGGTTTCGGGAAGCGTTAATGACATTATTTGTGTTAATTGTTATGAAATAATGTTCTTTTTCACATGTTTCTTTACCATAATTGATAAAATACAATTGAAACGAGCTATATATAATATTATTTGCCTTTTCTCGGCTAATATCAAAATATCCCCTTCACTTCTTGGCCATTCTCGTAGTCGAGAAACTCGCTTTCCGTCCTCGTCGTTTTCAACAAGGAAACTAGACTTGAAGACGCAATTCATGTCCTGTAGAAACTTAACAGCAGGGTCGTCTGACGAAGGTGTTGGCGAGTGACCTTTTAGATCGGATTCGTACACTGGGCGAGCTCCGCGAGTTCGTAACAGATTCATATGGAAGGGAAGTTGAGCCTACGAGTTAGCAAGTGATAGGAATGCTGTGAAACGAGAGAAACGAATGCATTGCTGCGTTGATGAGAAATTTATTAAAAAGCATATTTGATACCTGCAACGAAGAAATTCATGAAATCTGAAAATTATTGGAAGTAATGTGACAACGCGTCCCTTCCAAGAACTATTATTTCCATCAACTTTTTGGCTTATTATAGTACATTTCAAAATAGCTTGAGGCGACCGCTTAACAAAGGTCTATCTTGGAAAATGTCTCGCCACTGGCTGCTTTTAGGCAGGTGGCTGCTGAAAACGGAATATTTATACGTGACATAAGGAAAATTAGTTATTGCTATAATGTTATTGGAGATGACCGCATAATATAAATGATCATTTGAACAGGTTTGTGATAAATGAGGGGAACCATTTTCTATCAGAAAGACTTCGGAATCAGGAGTATCTACTTATTCCTAGAATGGACTCAACGGAGAAGTTGTGAGTGATGGCAATATCGCAGAGTGAATCGCGAACTCTCCTAGCAGCAGCAGCAGCAGCAGCAGCAGCAGGTGGCGAGAGAGAGAGAGAGAGAGAGAGAGAGAGAGAGAGAGAGAGAGAGAGAGAGCGTGTGCGTGTGCGTGTGCGTGTATGCGTGTGTGCGTGGGTACCCGCTGAACGCGGGTGTTGCCAAGAAGGCGGCGGCACAGCGTCTCTCCGCAGCATGTTCCCCCACCCCCTGCCCCTGGCACCTGTCACTCGGCTGCCAACGAAGCGGGTCCACCGCTCCGCTCCCTCCCCTCTCCCCCCTCCGCAACCACCCTACAGCCGACGCGTCGCGCCGCGCCGCACCGCACCGCGCCGCCTCCTCCGTCTGCGAGCGCCCGAGCGGACTCCGCCTGCTGCTGTGTCGTGCGCGCGGGTATTGATCGACGCGAGCGGGCGGGCGCGGCGCCGGCCGGCTTTAGTCACAGCCCTCGGCGCTTGAGTCGACGGCGGCGCCCGCGCCCGCGCTGCCGCTGTACTCGGTTAGTGTGCGGCTCGCACAGAATCTGGGCGCATACCGACTGCGTCCCGTGGTCAACTTTTCCTATACTTGGATTTTACTAACCTGGCAGTTGACATAAATCAGCTGTTCCAGTGCAATCCAACCGAGAACTGAAACGTCATCACGGTGACGTTTAAGCAAGCGGGACGTCAACTGCCACGAAACGATTTTATGTAAAAGTTTAACTTATAAACGTCGTAGAAAAAGTACCGTATGAAGCTCGATGTAATGGGTGAAGTTTACGATACGAACGAGTACCTCGCTCGTAACGTAATATCACACTCGTGTATTAATACCCATCATTACATCATCGTTTCATAGTGTACTATTATAGTGATCGGTTAATGAAACTCTGTTTGCAAGAAACATTTTCACATCTGTGAATGGAAACAAAAATGTTTACTCCTTCCGAAACGTCGGATGAAGAAAAGGGCATGGATGGAGTCTGGCTATGCCTTTTTGGGTACCGAAAAGCGGAAGGGGTTGGGAAGTGGGAGTGAGGGAAAACTGACCTCGGGATGCAGTCAGGCGATTTCCGCGTAATCTCACCCTCGCCTGGCCCTCAGCCACGCACCCGCATGGTCCACTTCGCGACATCCGGTCTCATGAACAGCCACGTCTACAAATATGAAGTCCTTGCATAGTAATTCATTGCACAGGAAATCGCTACATCCAAAAATTCAGTCGATGATAATAGTATGTTGTCCGTAAATTACATACTGCTATGTAAATTCAAAATTGTAGAAGTATCGGGAAAATACATATTATATGTTGTTTACACATTTAACTTGTAACAAAATTCAGACGAATATTTTCTTCATTCTCCTGGTCTTAATGAGATGTAAGACAAATTTTAATGAAATATTAAGAAGATGCTTCTGATCATATTGGGACCACTTATTAAGGATCGCTGACTTCTGTTCATAACTTCAGTTATGGCGCTCTTAGCATTTGCTAAGCAAGCAAACAGATCATAAATATATTCGATATTCAAACAACATTCCTTTTCTTGCAGATACAGCGTTTAAAAAATTTCATAAGTATGAACTGTGTTTTCTCGAAATCCGAAACTTATAATTTCGAATGCGTGTTCGTTTTTTGTTCCAAAAATGAACTCTTTATTGATGCATTCGTTAGAAAATACACATCGAATGGCAGGGGTCGAGTGAAAGACCCTCGCCGCCAGCCAGCACCTGCTGCACGTGTCAGTCACCTGCCATATGGGCGTGGAGGGTGGAGGAGGAAAATACCGGCAAGGGGGTTGGCAAGGGCGCTCGCCCAGCCCGGTCTCCCCGGTGGAATCCATGGCGTCTCCAGGCAGCTCTTCCAGGTCTCTTGCTCGCGCTTGGGTTTCTCTGAACAGTCGGAAAGGGAGGGGTGGGGTGAGCTCACGCCCACGCGTGCGCATGCGCGCACCCCACCGTCCGCCCCTCCGTCCCCGCCTCCGTCCCCGCCTCCGTCCCCGCCCCGTCCCCGTCCGTCCCCGCCCCGCCCCCGTCCCCGCGTCCTCGCCGTCCCCGCCCCGTCCCCGCCCCCGCCCCCGCCCCCGCCCCGTCCCCGCCCCGCGTCCCCGCCCTCGCCCCGCCCCGTCCCCGTCCCCGCCCCGTCCCCGCCCCCGTCCCCGCCCCGTCCCCGCCCCGTCCCCGCCCCGTCCCCGCCCCGTCCCCGCCCCGTCCCCGCCCCGTCCCCGCCCCGTCCCCGCCCCGTCCCCGCCCCGTCCCCGCGCCTCCCGTCCCCGCCCCCGACGCCTCCAACCCCCGCGCCTCCCTCTTCCCGTCCCCTCGACTCCCGTGACCCCTGCGGGCCACCACCTCCTCTTGATGACTACTCTTTAATTCACGACCTTGACTTCTTTAGATTCCGTTCTCTTTCCTCTTGCTTCGTACCCACCCATCCATTTACATTCATCCGTTTTGCCTCGTAGCGTTCCTCAAGCCCTCGATCTTCAAGGTACCTCCTACTTCTTCGTTCTTTCTTTGCTGTTCCAGTTGCCCGTGGCAACCGTCTCTGCCACTCCCACCGCCCTGCTGTTCCCACCTCTAGTATTCTCCTGAGCCTCCGCCGGCAGCGGAGATATTGCTTCGTTTCACGGAGTCTACCCGCACATCCGTCTGCGCTTGGCTTTCTCGGCACGCGGTGTGAATATTTCTTTCTCTTCCGCACGCCCCTCCCTTATCCCGCCCCGCGGCCCCCGTTCGCTAACGCGCTGGGCATTGGGCTTCACCGCTAGCGGTACTTATCATTCGCAGCTTCCCCTGCATCGCCCACGCGCCCCCGCCCCTGCCCCCGACCAGGCCCCAGCGTCCTCTCCCGCGCCCCGAGCCCCCCGCCCTTGCTCCCTCGCCCTCGCCCTTGCCCTCCCTCTCACCGTCGCTCTCGCATTCTCGCTCGCCCTTGCACTCGCCCTCGCCCTCTCCCCCGCCCTCTCCCTCGCCTCCTCCTCGCCCTCGCCCGCGCCCTCGCCCGCGCCCTCGCCCGCGCCCTCGCCCCGCCCTCGCCTGCGCCCTCGCCCTCGCCTGCGCCCTCGCCTGCGCCCTCGCCTGCGCCCTCGCCCTCGCCCGCGCCCTCGCCTCGCCCTGTCCCTCGCCCTCTCCCTCGCCCTCTCCCTCGCCCTCTCCCTCGCCCTCTCCCTCGCCCTCTCCCTCGCCCTCTCCCTCGCCCTCTCCCTCGCCCTCTCCCTCGCCCTCTCCCTCGCCCTCTCCCTCGCCCTCTCCCTCGCCCTCGCCCGCGCTCGCGCCCGCGCCCTCACCCTCCCCGTCGCCCTCGCCGTCGCCCTCGCCCGCGCTCGCGCCCGCGCCCTCACCCTCCCCGTCGCCCTCGCCGTCGCCCTCGCCCGCGCTCGCGCCCGCGCCCTCACCCTCGCTATCGCATTTTCCCTCCCTCTCGCGCTTGTCCTTGTCGGCGCGGAGCCCGGGAATGGGGCTCGATTTTTCTCGTTTGGAATCGGACGCAGGCGGCTCTGACAGCTGTATAGATGGAGGAGCCCTTTACGTTTTACGGAGGAACTTCAGCAGGTTTCTTTCTTAAGAAAAGAAGATATAAGTCGAGACATTAACAAAAAACAGGGTCTTGCATGCAACGTCCAAGATCATTATTTTGCACAAATCGATCTAGTCATAACCGTATTGTAGGATAGATATTAGTAGTACGGATAAAAAAAAGAAACAAATTGAGTAAGAATTATCATTTCCAATATTGTTGAAGCTTCTAACACCGTATTAAGTAAGAATGCGGGAAACCATTTTTAAAAACACGTAAGGCGTAACATTACGATAAGCTTTAAAATAAAACAACTTTTGAGTGAACATCCTTTCACTACCTCGAGATGTTTACTACTCATTTATTTTCTTTCGATCAATTATGTGCTTTATTATACTTAAGTATGAATTATAATTCATAAATCCGTATTTTCAAGTACCCACACATTTACACTTTTATGTAGAATTAACATTGTATATTTTACATCAAGATGCTTTACAAATATACATTCATTAAACATATTAATATCGTGGGTTAATAGTTTACATATTA
The DNA here is from genome assembly GCA_011170035.1 of Teleogryllus occipitalis. NCBI lineage: Eukaryota > Metazoa > Arthropoda > Insecta > Orthoptera > Gryllidae > Teleogryllus > Teleogryllus occipitalis. The sequence goes on along the minus strand of BLKR01004217.1, from coordinate 30,183 downwards.
AACTTATAGTTCGTATGACAAGGATATTTTGCTTAACTGAGCTTTGCATATTGTTATTATCATGCGAGCCTTATCATATTTTTAGAAAATCGTGATCGAATTCTCTTTGGATTATTTAAAGTGATCCTTATTACAAAATATTGCGCTACAAGAGAAGGATGGAAGAAGTCTAACAACATGCAATCCAGATCTCTCAAATTACACCCCATCCTCTCCCTCCTCTTCTCCCCGTACACTTACGCTCCTGATCGCTTCCTCACCGCCTCCATTCTCTCTCCCTCATTCTCTTGCATCGATTCCCCTCGTCATGTCCAGTTGTTGCCGATGCGATATTGCATTTACCCGACTAACATGCGGACTTTTTAATATCCTCGCTCGTTGGATCCATCCTTGTACCGACCCGAGAATCTCTTTCCACCAACGCTATGCCAGTTGTCGGGGAACGTGACGAGCATTCCACGATTCGCTAATGGCAGGGCACTTGTGATGGCGAACGTTCTAAAGCGTCCACAAATGACCCGTGCAGCAATTGAGCATTCATCGTTCATGACGAAGTTTCGCGAATAATAATAATAATAATAATAATAATAATAATAATAATAATAATAATAATAATAATAATAATAATGGTGATCATGATAAGGTACAGGGGAAAAGAATACAACAAACTATTCTTTAGCATATTCGACCCAAAACACAACCAAAATGATTATCACGTGATCGTTCATATCTCCTTATATTGTTCACGTGTTATTATTTGGTTCGTATTGTATAAATAAAGCTGTGATATTTACCTGTAAATCCATTTCATAAAAAACATCTGGAAACTAAGGATGAATCCGTAATTACAAATTCTTGCCGAACCCTGTTGGCGAGAGAGGGCCCGAGTGTTCATTCCTCCCGGGAAGGCAGTCGCCGCTGGCCGCAGATCCCCAACAAGCGGCAGCAGCGTTACTCAGCACTCGCGCACGTCGTCAAAGGAAGCGCGATAAAGGCGGCCGGTGAAGGCGCGTCCGTCTGGTTATTCATGTGCATAATGAAAGGCAATCGTTGGTGCTAAAAGAGTCGTTGGATAGAGAATGGACGCGAGCGGACGCTGTAAGTTGGCTCGTTATAACTCGCATTCACAATTCAATACACTTACATCTGACTGCTATTCGCGGGTAAGATGAAAACAAATCGGTTAAGGAAAGTGCTATCGTAACACATTAAACGTGTCGTAAAATTAAACGATTGTGCATTGTCAGTGGATTGTGTTCATTCTTGTTCAAAACTTAAACAGGCGAGGTTATTTGTTGTGTCGAACGTAAAATTAGGAGCAAAACTTTCTGTCTATTAATGCGAGTGTGTGAATGTGGTGTGTGTGTGTGTGTGAATGTGGTGTGTGTGTGAATGTGGTGTGTGTGTGAATGTGGTGTGTGTGTGTGTGTGAATGTGGTGTGTGTGTGTGTGAATGTGGTGTGTGTGTGTGTGTGTGAATGTGGTGTGTGTGTGTGTGTGTGTGTGTGAATGTGGTGTGTGTGTGTGAATGTGGTGTGTGTGTGCGTGTGCGTGTGTGTGTGTGTGTGTGTGTGTGTGTGTGTGTGTGTGTGTGTGTGTGTGTGTGTGTGTTTATGGTAGTGGGGAAGGAGGAAATGGCGATGAGTTCTTCGCTCTTCGAAAAGTTCAAACGCCCACAAAAGAAATGAGTGTTAAAATAGTGACTAAATTATGGATATCAAGTTCATTCTTCACTAGCTTGTTCTTTGCGTGTTCTCTCTGAAGGTAGCCCACACACATTCGGCATTCGGCGAGTAACGAGAGACTGGCCCTCGAATGCCAAGTAGTGGGGATGGATTGCTTGCTATTTGCCGAACGCCACATAATTTGTGCTCACTCTACCAGCAGTGGGACTGTCTTTTGAACACATGAAAGGAAGGGAATTTTCGGCGAGCATATCGGCTACTCAAGGACTGAATGAGTTGTCCTCGCTACTCGCCGATTGCCGAATGCGTGGTGACGCCTTCACAAAATACTTTTTTAGCTGTGAAATTAGTTTTCGCTCTTCCTTTTTGTCAGCCCTGTTCTGAACTCCATAGTTGGTGACGCTTTTAGAATATATTTTCGTACAAACCTCAACTTCGATATCTTACACGCATTCATGAATACACACCTTGTAACTCGAGTACGTAAATGTTCTGCCTGCGACAGCCGCACGTCGGTGCTTACAGGGGCGCGCGAGCGGCCTACTTCCGGAAACGCGTTGGCGGCGGAAACCGGCGACCTTCCGGGGGAAGGAGGTGGGGAAAGCGGAAACGGTTTCCCCCTCCCCCTCCGTCCTTTCCCTCCCCCCTGAAACCGCCGCCGCCGCCGCCGCCGCCGTCGCGTGTGCGGGCGCGCGTAAATGACTGTTACTCGCGTGAGAGCAAAAAGACCACGCGCGCCAGCGCAGGCGGCGGCGGCGGCGGCGGTAGAGGAGGAGGAGGAGGAGCAGGAGGAGGACGCCGAGTCCGGTTTTTTGCGTCCAATGGGAACGAAACAACGAGCGAGAGGCGGTGGCGGCGCCGGCTCCGGTCCCGGCCCCGGGAGTAATGATTTGCTCCCTCCGCGGGGCCATGTTAGACCGCCTCGCGCGGAGGCGGTGGAGGAGGCGGGGGGCGAGGCCGCGCGCGCGGAGGGAGAGGGGGAGGGGGAGGGGCGGCGCCCCCTTCTTCGCACCCCTCTTCGCCGCCGCGCGAACAATTACAGGCCGCGCGCGCCGCTCCCCGACGCCGCCGCCGACGCCGTCACCGCTCTGTCCCCTCCATCGTTGCCTCCTCCGCACCGCATCGCGCCGCAGGCGTTTCCTCTCCTTGCGAATAAACGCCGCCACCGCCGCCCTGCGCCTCACACTGGCGCGGAACGAGGCAGGTAAAGTGGATTACGTATTCATGAAGTCTTGATTGCCTTCGGTTTTTTTTTGTATCGATTCTTATGTGACCGAAATTCGTAAAGAAAATAGGGGGGAGGGATTTCATAAAAGTCCAATAGACTGCCCAGTGTGTCGATTCTTCTTCTCCTTGTGAGGTGGCGAGTCGAAAAACGCAGGGAAGGGGAGGGGAGGGTGAGAGAAGGCCCCGGTTCGCGATGCCCGGCGAATTTTAGCGCGCTGCGCCCACGACCGGTTGCATGGCGTGGGACCTGGGACGGCGCGTCGCTCATTAGGCGCTTGGGGAGGGGCGGGGCGGAACTGCAGGCAAGGACTCGTGGGGCGAGGAGAGGATCAGGACAAGTATGCAAATGGAATGCAGACTGGTTCACCGATGTGCATTGGGTTATGGTACGGAAATACTTCCTTGCGTGCCTGGTTTTCCCGGCGTTATTGTGCAGAATGGACGGCCATGGTTCGACGTTGAACAGTTCCGTATGCATGGAAAACGGTGATGGTTAAACATTACATCTGGGCCGATAATCAAATTCTGGAGCTATGCCTATACTGATGTTCCGGGGATTCGTTTCGTTGTTGCTATTGTGTGAACATTTTAAGGTTGCATTATCGATATTGTGTGAACATTTAACTCATGCGATTTATGAAATTGGATAATTTCATGATCGTTATTCATACTGCATCGCCTTTGGACGGACTTCATTAATATGTTCCCTGTCGCATTGTGCATGCAGCGAATGGAAACAGGATTTCCTGCAGCTCCAACCCCTGCTTTATCACATTAATTGTACGGGGAAAGCTCCTTTGATTGCATTCCACCTTGGTATGGATTTCGGGAATAGCTACAATCGCCTTAAGTTAGAGGACGCGATTTTAATTGACATTTTAGCTTTCATAATAGATGTAAGTTGAGGGCAACTATAGACCTTCTTTTTTATATCTATCCAGCCTAAATTGACCGTGTCTTTGTAACCGAGTAAGAGATAAAAGGATTCGTGATAATGGATTACATTTGCTGTTCAGTTTGTTTTGCTCTCTGTACTCCGTGGGAGTATGTAGGACTTATAGATTTTGACACGTTCTTCATTCCCTTCAATAATTTGCGCTTTAAAGACGAAGCAGATATTTCCAGTTTATTAAACCAAAAAGTCGAAGGGATGAAACTATGACATTGCCCCGAATATTCTTCCTGTTACAGAATGGATCTAGATATGGCGATTGAAACTATAAACGTAAACGGTGAAATCAAGCCCATTTAATTAAACAATAATTCTTATTTGTCAATTGAAGGTCACTTAATATAAAATACGTGTTTGAGTAATATTTTGTATCATGAGTGAAAGGAAGGTCCCGTGTAGCATTTTACCGATCAGTGCTTTGTGTGCGATCAGTTGGAAAAAATCTTCGGTCGCCATTTCCATTAGAAAGATGCCTCGCTTCATTTGGCGAGCTCACTACCCACTCTCCTCGGATCAAAGTGACGATTTCGTGCTTGCGGATTAACATCCCATTCCTTTTGAGAACGGACTCGCGTACTCCTCTTCCAAGCGCTTGTTTACGTTGTTCTGGGCTCCGCAGGCCACCGGACGCCCAAAACTCGTTCTCTGTACGCGGGTACGTGGCCGCGCGGGCAACCTGCCGAACAAGTTCCCTTCGCGGTGTCCATCGCCTGCGTGAAATTCGTCTCGAGCGGGCTAATGGGCTCATCAATAACACAATTAGCACTTAATCGATGCAGCGCTTACGCCGCGCCCAGTCCCCGCCCCCTCTCTCCCTGGTCCCCATCCCCGCCCGCGCGATCTCTTCATGAGGGCGGCTCGCGACGTGACGGATCGGCTGTGTAATGCCGCGTCACGTTGGGCTTAATTGAAAAACAGCCGCCGCGGGCGAGGGGGGGGGGTGTCGCGGAGGCGGCACAATGGCCAGCGGACGTGTAACTATATCGACGGACAGGAAAGTCGGCGGCGGCGGAGGCGGCGACGATCGCGTGGGTGGACTGACACGAGGTTGAAGACGCGATGGCATGGACAAGGCAACGAGCGTTTCGGACGTCGGATCGCGCCTTCGGCTGACGACTTTTAGCAGAACGTCGACAAACGGTGCGACCTGTCCGTCCCACAGACACGCTTAATATCCGATGTTTTAGTCTCCCTCCTTGTTTTCTCTTGATACTTCGTTTTTTTAAATTAATTTTTATATAGGTGGCAGCATTCTCGTTCATCGTCACGTACATGGTTCCAGATCTCTTGTTGTGTGGTGGGCTCCGCATGTGCTTATCGGTTCAGTATTTAAATTATCCATTTGTCGTGTAATCCATGCGAATAATTAAAAATCTACCATTTGAATGTAATTGCTTCCCTAGAAAAAAATTCATCACATGCCACTGGTAGCTAGATAAGCAAGGTCGAATTCAGCAGCCATCTGGAGGAAAATTCTAGCGACTGGCCTCTGTGATCGGTAGTTTTCCGTGGTTTCTTCGCTCAGTACCAGGCGCTTCCGCTTCAGCTTTCCCTCTCAAGCGCTTCCTGTCCTTCCAATGTGGCATCTGATTTGTCATCCTACATCATCATCTACGAACTTTCTCTGCATTTCCTTGAATTCTTGATGTTTTACCTTCGTATGCACCTCTCGCATCGTTCTTTTCTTCCTTCAAGTTGCCGTTCCGTTTTCGACATTGGCGACTTGCGTAGGTACACTATCCCCCTCCCCCATTAGATACCCCCATCTCTTGTTTCTTTGTTCATTTCTTTCTGTTCAGCGCTTTTTGCTTTCAAGACGTTCGCATTCTCTCTTTCTCCTCCCCCCTTATTGGCAGAATTAGCACTCAGCCAGTATTGCTGCTGCCTCCGCAGGTATTCTGACCGGGAGGTTCGAGTCCCAACGATGGCGAGTTTTTGATATTAGTAGCTAGCAGGGGCGTTTATTCCATGGAAACAAGGGAATCATTGCTTCCCCTATCATTTCCAAGGATATCGTATATTTTAATATCACTTGTCTACTAATTTAAAATCATTTACTCGTAATCCAAATCAAAACAGGTTAAATAGGGTGCGTCCAATCTTAACTTTCCAAAATGAGCACGTAATTGTTATTGTTACCAATAAATAGGGTAGAGTTCGCCTGTAAAGCTGTTTGGAAGCACTGGGATGACTGCATCCAGCGTCTCCTAGGGAATGCTGTGATCAGCATAAATGCAGGCGCATGTGGTGGGCGCGCGCAGGCTGATTCAGTCGAGCTCGCCTTTGGAAGCAATCAGCCAGTTGCATACAGCGTGACTCACTGCGCTCGTGTGGTGGGCTGCGCATATGCTAATCGGTTCAGTATTTAAATTATCCATTTGTCGTGTAATCCGTGTGGATAATTAAAAATCTACCATTTGAATGTAATTGCTTCCCTAGAAAAAAAATTCACCACATGCCACTGGTAGCTAGATAAGCAAGGTCGAATTCAGCAGCCATCTGGAAGAAAATTCTAGAGACTGGCCTCTGTGATCGGTAGTTTTCCGTGGTTTCTTCGATCAGTACCAGGCGAAAGGCCTAACAACCGGGCCACAGTTCGCGCGCGATCTTTCCTTTCTCTCCTTTTGTTCTATCCTCTTCGTTACTTACACTTGCACTTTCATGCAGTACGCTGCAACACATGTCGAGTGACCAGCTTGTCCGGGCTAGGGTAGTGTACAGCTGTGAGAATGCCATATTCCTGATGAGGGATATCCCCTATAAGCTGAACGGGAGTGGTAGCTCAGTGCATCAACCGATGTCACTGCAGCGCCTGTGACCGGGAGGTCCTAGGTTCGAGTCCTCACGGCGGCAGGATTTTCGACACTAGCTTTTCAGCTAGGTCGAATTCAGTCGCTGTCTGGAGGAGAATTCTAGCGGCCGGCTGCTCTGATCGGTAGTTTTCCGTGGTTTCTCCGATCAACACCAGGCGAATGCCGGGGCAGTACCCCACCAAACGGGCCACGGACCGCGCGCGATCTGTCCTTCCTCTTCCTTGTTCTATCCTCTTCCCTTATACACACACTTACACTAACATGTACTACACTACCACATATTCCGGGAGACCGGTCGGGAGCTTAGAGCTTGTCCCGGTTGGGGCGGTGTCCCGCTGGTGGGAGAGTCCTGGTTAGGGGGAAACCCCACTAGCCGACGGTAGGTCGGCGCCGGATCTCGCCATCCAGCGGGGGAAGATCACCGCCATCTCCCTCGAAAAAGAAATGCACTACACTAACGGGACTAATGACCAAAGCAGTTGACGCACCCGGAAACACGAAAAATCAAACAGTCAATCAAACCCTATAAGCCGACGTTTATATTGGCGCCGATTGTCATCATCTAGCGGAGGAGGATCACTGCCATATCCCGGTATAAAACATTCACTACACTAACGGGACTAACATTAATTGCAGTGTAATAATTGACGTGCCGGGAATAATCAATGTTTCCTTCCCTTTCTCTCTCGTGTGTGTGATCGTGACAACCGAGCAGAGATTATTCTCCCAAGTGTCCGTCGAGTCTGAATGCTCCCACAAGACCTGTTTACTCACTCCTGGCCATTTAGGGTGTCGTTACATCTTTTTAATTCCTTTCATTTGTATTTAATGTTCCAAGACATGTGTCCTTTGCATTTTGTGGTTATGTAAAGTTGGTTTAAGAAACTGACAGACACACTATTACTTTGCCTCAATTCAGTCTTAAGCTTATTCTCATTGTCTCTCTTCTTCGCACTAATTCGACCATTCCATTTCTACTGCAATTTTATAAAAAATAACTTAAGATAATTTTTTTGTATAAAATATATATCTAAGAAATTTTATCACATGGCGGAAGGGAGGATGCACTCTCCTTATACTCATACATGATTAACGCTTCGTCTCCATTCTTTTCTTTCAAACTTTCAGTATCAGTCCATCTGCCTGTTCTGCCTCGACATGAGCAAATGGCGAGGGACATTTTATAGCGCTTGCGTCTCTCTCCTAGGACGTAGTCTTTCCCCGGTTGAAGACTGATTTCATTGGTCCAATACACATAAATTCCAAACGAGTTTAATTCAATTGCGAAAGGAGAATGTTTCTGTGCGAGTATAGTTAGAACTCAGAGGACTGCTGCAGAGTATTTCGTTGAAAGAACCAAAAGCATATGTGGATAATGAGATTGTTGGCAGTAAATGAGCTGGTCGGATGAAGCTACTGATTACACGATAATTTAAAACGTTCTGAAAAAGGGTTTTCAGTTGCCATTTTTATTCTTTCATTTTTAAACTCATCAGCCTATCTCAATAGAAAACCAAAGTATTAAATTAACAAAAGAAAGTGATTATCCCTTGCAGCGTCTTCAATGCGTAAAAACTGTAGCGATAATAGTCTATTGGACTATCAGATCTATCCTAGGTGACAACACCTGACCAAATGTTATCGTGACAAAACCAGTCTTTGTAACGAAGTATTGCACCGAAAATTAATTTACACTTTTTATTTAGTAATATTCACGTATCATCTTCGTTTTCAGTTGATTAGTATATCAGTCAGATCTTCACTCTAGAAATTAGCTTTATGAGGATTTTGGCGAATTTCTCTCCTGAAAGACTTTAAGGTCCTTATAACTAATTATAAATAATCTGGATTCCGTAATCCATCGCCAAATTGAATTGAGACTCTGCCCTCCTCCAGTGTAATGTCGGCATCGATAATTACTGAGATTAGAAGGATGAAATTAATGGGCTTGGACGCCCATTTTCTTTCGAACCAACTGGATACTTTCAGGGGGCTCTGAGAAAATAATTCTTGCTCCTCGGGAGAGAAATTAAGTGGAATTTTGTTTCAGAAGAAGAAATTACTTAAAAGACTAATGAATTGTAAAATACGTAAAAAAATGTTTACGGGTGTTCGTTGATTATTACTTTCCTCCCTTTTGACAAACTTCGCGAACGAAAATATCTCATTGAGACTTTTTGTGTTAAGGAATGCCGAAGGAGAAGAGTGTAGTTATAGTTTTTAATTACAGATACCAAAGTTAGAAAAAATGAATATTACATTAAGTCGATATGAATATTGTTCTTTGATGAGAGATAATAAGCTGGGAACCTGGTTTAAAAATAATTTTTCCTTACAATTTCATGTTAATCATTGTAGTACTACACATCTTTGATTCATGTAGTCTTGTCTTTTTAAGTGGCGTGAAAGATATTTATTTGTCCCCTAATCAGAATTTGCAGTAAAAAATGACTCAAATAATATTTCAAGATTACGACCTTTCACTAAACAACGTGCCACCTCGTCACTTTCTTAGATTCGATTTTTTATCTCTTGGAGACATATTTTGGCCGTGCACATGTTGTTATGTTGTTGCCTCTAACAACCTCGTGAAAGCAGTCGGGTCACCGGCACCCTCGCCCTCACCTAGCAGGTAGGCCTCCGCCCTCGCCGCTGTCGGCCTGGTCCCGGCCTCGTGCTGGGCGGTGAAGGATGGCGGAGGCCGTACGCCCGCCCTCCCTCCCTCCCACCCTTGTACCCCGTCCCCATCCCCACCCCCGGCCAGGGGAAAGCGAACTCGCGCATCGTCGCCTTGGGCCCCAACGGTCGGGCGCCTGCGGCAGATTTGCGATGGTTTGACTCAGTCCTCGGGCTCATTAACGGGCTTCCTTTTTTCGATCTTGATTTGCCTTGAAAACTAAATGCGTTCGTACGAAATCGAATATTATTAGTTTCGTTTTTTCTGTATCCGATCCAAATTAAAGTTCAGAATTTACTAGTATATGAAAATCCATGATAATACCTATCAATATGGGAACAGTTCAGAAAGTGACTTGGTATGATTATCAACCAACTCACAGATACGAAACTTCCGTTAGGCACGTTACGAAACTGAAACATTACATTGTTTCTCACCCTAATTGCCTTTCAAAATGAGGCATTTGTCACAACGTTTTACTCCACTTGAAATTCCTTGTACCCAAGAATAACCCTTCAGAGAATTAATCCATTTTGTAGCAGTATCGTTTGGGCATTGTCATCGTCCTGGTGATGTGACGTCAGTATTTCAAGTGCCGGAAGTGGTGGTATGCGCTTGGCGCCAGCTCTGGTCCGTAGAAAAGATAATAAGATCTCTTCGAAACGTTCCTCAGTGTATCTAGAATTGTGCGGGTGGTCATTATCCTGAAGCAGGGGAAGTAAGCATACCTCCACACTTATTCCAGATGGTTGATCTTGAGATCTCCCAACGTCCGCCGCCAAAGCTCCATCAAAATTGTGTTACTGCCAACAATCAGCATTCGTTGGGATGTTGTATGGCAGCATTCGTTTTTTACTTTCTCGCCTTTGCGAATGTAAGAAGAGAAAGTATGGTAATTTAGCGCCGGAAAACGGCGTTTTTTGGGCAGGAAATCTCTTACTGTTCCTGGTAATGACAAAGGGGACAAACCCTATCCTTATAAAGTTTTCGAGTAACCTGCACGCAGCCGTCCATCACTCATGTCTAGACCCCTTCCTGTTCACCAAAGAGTAAATGTGTCATTCGACGTGTTCATCCTCATCCCCACTTCTTATTGAACTCCTGGCACATTGATTGGGAATTCGCGACGCTATTCAACGATGCTATTCAACCTATATCTAGCACATCGGAAGATGTTTTCTGAATTCGCTCGGGTATAGTTTCATATGCAAATTGTGACGTTACTTCAAATTACGATCCTTTTAGGATTGATGCATTCGAAAACTGGAATATTAGCTTTCTTTACTATTTCGAAGCCTCTGAAATTCGTATTTTGTATGTATTCGCCTTGTTCTCTTTTACGATTTTTGGGTTTACGAGTTTTTATATTTGGAAATAACTTAAATAGCATTAATTTCATAATATTGCCACAAGACATTCTGTAATACATTCTATATCAATATACGGAATGTATTATCCATTTTCACAGAAAACTTTGGCGCAATTTATATATTCCTTTTAGTTATTTCGTCTTAACAGGGTTCGAGATAAGATAACGAGATTCGAAAAATTTGGAATCTTCTAGGATTAGGATGTAAATTTGAATTTAAGGAGTTAATTCCACCTCCGTTACTGAAGTACTATTCTGCTTGTTTTTTAATCTAGAAACTGAATTTATATACCAACTAAATTATTTTCCTTGTGTTTTTGTTGCAGGTAAGAACACATGTGAGTCTGGCAGCAACTCCCAAAGATGCTTTCGCGACTTTAGATTCTAACACTTGGAATATGCCTAATTGTAAGTATTGATAGTAATTGTTCTCTTAAACGTTGGCGGCTATCATTAGGATACTCTACAGGAACTACTACTAACTCTTCAGGAAAATGTGGAAGTGTGACATTAAGCAAATTTGGTAAACTGGTCCTCTAGTTAGCTTCTTTGAAACTGGACTGCTGGTTAAGCGTCCATTCTAGCGAGGTAAAGTTAAGCGCTATTCTAGTGAGTAAAGAGAGGAATTTAAATTTCTTGCAAGTGAAGCATATACTGTCTGAATTGCGATGGACTACAATCTGTCTGCTCTTGGGTTGACTATTCACTGATATCTATTTGCTGAAGGATTTAATCTACGCTGTTTCTTTGTGCCTTTTTTCTGCATTCTGTACAGGTCATAATTCTAGTTATTTATCACGGCAAATTTTAGATGTCTTTCAATATTCGCCGCGAAGTGTTGTAATTCATTTTTGACATGACAGTTATTATTCAAATCTGGACTTTGTTATTCAATTACATATTTCTCATTCGACACTTAAAAGATTTTCGCAATGAATTTTCACGCTTTAATTTTCTTTTTATGTTTCGTTTTCTAATGGTAATCATACAATTAGGATTTAGGATTAGATCATCGACATAATTAGGTTTCATTAATTACATTGTAATGTGGTTCATATGTTTCGTAAATCTAGGTTGTTTTTCGCGGAGTTTAGCTTACTCATTGTTGGCACCAGCTCAGTGAAAGGTAAGTTGGTACGTCGTTGCTTTTGGAGACTTCGACCTGGACGGTACGACATACCATTCAATTTATCATCTTGTAACGTCTCAGTGTGCTCGACTTACTGACGGTTAAGAATTGTTGCCTCACCTTGACACGACCTTAAGACCGTGGCATGAATTGCACCAGATGAATTATTGGGAGGCCGAATGCATTGACATGACGTGGCCGTGAGGTTGATTGCGCAAACGATCCTTCAAAGGCGCATTAGTTCGCCCGCTCTCGGCCCACCCTCGTTCTCGACACCACGTGCCCCCTCCCATCGTCTCCAATATTATTTCAGTAGTAGACATTTTGGGACTCTCTCAGCAACCAATCTTTGTAAATGAGGTCTCTAAAGAAAGAAAAGTTCGCAGATACGTGAAGAATTGCATTCTAACTTAAAAAAGCGAAGGATTTGTTGAAAAAACGTATCTAAATATTTGTATCCAATGCAACCCGCAACGCTCGATAACATTGTCAAACTCTATATAATTAAATAACTTCTAAATGAAGCGAAGGCCTCAAAGAAACGTTTCTCACATCGTATTCTACCGGGTAAGATACTTTTGAACATTCTATTACATTTTTGCTGGTCCGGCACTTATCGATATTACCCAATCGTCCCCTACATTATTTCAGTAATATACATACCTTTTGCGGCTCTCACGCCACCAACCATTATAAATGTGGTCTCTAATGATAGAGAATTTCACGGAGACGTGACGAATTGCATTTTGACTTTAAAAGCATTTCATGTCAAATGCAACACGCAACACTCAGCCAGATTTTTTAATCATTTTCATTAAATAATTCCTAAACAAAGCGTTTTAGGCTCTTAAAAACTAAAAATTTGAGGACAGAGGCATCAAAGAAACGTTCCTCACACCGCAAATTACATGACGAGATCTTCTTGAACATTCTATTACATTTTTGCTGTTTTGACACTTCTCGATTCTACCCACCTGCACAGAGCGTGTAGAATCTGCAACTGTATGTGAAATAAAACGAATTACATGATATTCTACGTGATTGAATTACACAGGTGTACCTCTCTGTCCGATAATAACAGTCAATAAGAATAGTTATTGACAAGGGTGACGACAGAATTGACAAGGGTGTATTTTATTGTTATCAATTTCAAGGAAACACATAGAACAAGTGACGGAGGACAAGAAGGTCTTGAAGAAAAAGGTATATTACAGGCTTCGTGTGGAAATGGATAAATAGAGAAAAGGGTGAGGTTTAATATGCTTTCTCGCGCGAGTACGCTTGTTCTGCTCACTCGTCTCTATCTCTCCTCGGAACTGCTTCTTTGTGCACTTCGGATTCGAGTGCAAAGTGGTTCACATTTATTATGCGGGTTAGGGTGGGTAAATCTTAGTCCCGTCCGTTCTGACAGTCGTTACGACGGATCGATGGCTTTCGATACTGAAGTCTAAGAGTTTTTTTTTCTCAAAGCGAGCAGCAGAACTTCCTGGCCAGGAGACAATCTGTCTATTGCTTTACCCGGTGTGTACTAGAGGCCCAAGGAAGGAGCGACACGCTACACAAATACAAAGTTTGTGTAGTTACCCACAGTACAGTACTTTAATGCATTTTCTTCTTAAGTTAATACGTGTCAAAGATCTTAATATTGGAACTATGGGCCACGCGACCACTAATTTAAACAGAAATTGGTTCATTTCCATCGCACACACATTCGCACATTCCACATTCGCACACACAAACGCACGCACTGCGAAGAAATAAGAAAATGAAAGAAAGAAGAAAGAAGCGCAAGCAGTACACTCAGAGATCATGTAATGAATTGTTTCTTAGCTATATTGGCGCGTGGTAGCACAGTACTAAACGATCAGAACAAATCATTTTGAAAAGGATACAATACGCCGTTGTTCACAAGCTGAGCGGTGATGGTCGGAATGGCGAGTTCTGAACGTGCTGGAGCGTGCGTGGGCGAGGTGCAGAGCGGTGGCGGTGGCGGTGGCGGCGGTGGCGGTGGCGGGACCGCTCGCGCGCCCGGCTACCTGCTCCACCGCTCCGCCCAGCGTCCCCGCCCCCGTCCCCACACCCATCCTCGCTCCCACGTCCTCCTCGGTTGCCTCTTCTCCCGCAGCGGGCGCTCGTGGTTGTTGGCATCCTCTTCCGCCCCGGCGTATACCGACTGCATCCCGCGGCCAAGTATTCCTAAGCCCCAAACCTCCTATCTCCCCATAAAGACATAGCCGACTCCACCCCGTTCTGTTTTCCTCCTTAATATGAGGATTGGTTTCTACGTTTCCTTTGATGTGCCCAGAATAAAATTGATCGATTATAATTGAACCACTTCTGCCAGCGTTGAACACCACCGCTTAAACGTTTGTGGAAACAAAACATGAAATCGCCTATCACGAGCCTCTTCTTACCTCGCTGTCTTTAACATACATGATTCCGAAGATTCTGCGATGTTCACCTGTGTTTGAGTTTTTTTTCTGGACTGGTGCATGGACATCTATTTGCGCTACTTATGAATGGGAACTTAACAAAAATGTCAACTCCTTCGAAACACCGGATGAAGGAAACGGGATGCAGTCGAGCTGTGCCTTCTCAGGTAACAAAAAGAGAAAGAGCATTAGATGGGAAACGTGAGTGCGGGGAAAACTGACCGTGGGATGCAGTCGGGCAGTCAGCCCCCCTTTCTCGGTGGCCTCTTCTTCTTTCGCAGTGGGCGCTCGTGGTTGTTGGCATTCTCTTCCGCCCGGACGTATACCAACTGCATCCTGCGGTCAACTTTTCCTAAGCCTTGCACCACACCTATCCTATCACGAAACGTCCTATCACGAGTATCTTGTGACGCAACGTACACGATTCCGAAGATTCTTCCGTGTTCACCTGTGTTCCAGGTTTTCTCTGTACTATAAGAACATCTGTTACGACTAATGAATGTAAACAAAAATGTTTACTCATTCCGAAATAGCGGATGAAGGAAACGGCGCTGGAGTCGGACTGCCTTCTCAGGTAACGAAAAGAGAAGCCAGGGTGTGGGGAAAACCGACCGCGGGATGCAGTCGGGCGATTCCCCTCTTCTCTGTGGTCTCTTCTCCTGCTACGGGCGCTTGTGGGTGTTGGCCTACTCTTCCGCCAGTTCGCATACCGACTGCATCCCGCGGTCTAGGTTTCCTAAGCCTTTTACTTACCACCCCTATCCTCTCACGAAACGTCCTACCACGAGCATATATTATTACCTCGCTGACGTAACATACACAAATCCGAAGATTCTGCCTTCGGAAACCCCGGATGAATGAAACAGGATGGAGTCGGGCTATGCTTTCCCAGATACCGAAGAGTGAAAGAGGATTAGATGGGAAGCGAGGGTGAGGAGAAAACTGTCTGCGAGATGCAGTCGGGCGATTCCCTTCTCCTCGGTGGCCTGTTCTTCTCCCGCAGCGGGCGCTCGTGGTTGTTGGCACCCTCTTCCGCTCTGCGCGGCGGGAGCTCCTCGACCGCGCCTTCGTTACGCGCTCTGACTCTGCACAATCCGCCCTGCCCCGCCCCCTCGCCGCCACCCCCACGCCCGACTCGCCCCCGCCCCCGCCGCCGCCTCTAGCTCTGTAAGAGAGATCTCTTGCTTCGCGACCGACCCGTCATGGCGCGCTGCGCGGGCTGTGAAATCGATTGGTCGCTCTTTTGTGATCGGCCCGCGGCTGGAGACGCGCTGTTTGGGGCCCCGGCATCGCACGAGTAGTACAATCCGCCCGCACAACACGCGATTAAGAAATCTCGAACTTGGAGGAAGATCGTGATTGCTACTTCGTTGGGTTCAGAAGCTTCCATTTCCGTGCACAATCCGGCAGGTAATTTCACAGCATGTGGTGTTAATTACCTTGCTTTGCAAACTCGTTAGAAGAAAACTCCCATTTTAAGCGTCCAGTTCGAGACCCGGGATAGAACTTCTTTGTGCAAGCACTCACACGAGTATTTTCACGGCAACGGCCTCAACAAATAATGATATGCTTTTAAATCTGTGGTAGGCAAATAGTACTTTCCCTTGTCGATCTGTAGCAGTTTTGGTCTATTTCAATACGAATTCTTTCCGACCTCATCACGGTGGGTTTTGGTTTCTTCAAAGGTTTGGGGAAATTCACCTGCAATACACGAAATTTTAAAAATATTGCTAATCGTGATCGATTGATTCGAATCTGTGGGTGATCGATTGTAGGTTGATGGTTGTTTTGTATTTGGCTCTGCTCTCTTCCTCAGTAGAATCTATGACTAATGCAATAACAATATTTCTCCTGCTTGTACTGGTATTTTTATTTCCGATGGGTTTCCTCGTCTGGTTTACATCTTGAGAGTCCTTTTTTGTCTCTTGGGGAGGCTAGAAAGTTAATATTTATGAACGGACAGATACATTTAAGTTAGGCCAACAATAAATCCAATCATTCATTCATTTAGTCTTTTAAGATATAAACATAAATATCACAAAATTGAAACTTATTTTCGTGAATTGAAGAAGTGAAATATGTCAAGGGAAATTTGTTATCCGAATATTCACCGAAAGAAAAGAAAACGTGTTTTGAAACTACTCTGTTCGAAAATAGTAACCTCTTTTCGAAGTACGTATCAGTGATTAAAGTTCTCTGATATGGATGTAAATGGACTAATTGATCGTATTGAAATATTTTAACATAGTGAAATCAAAATTTGATTACAGCTTATTCTTTCTGCGATGAGTCGGAAATCACTGGCAGGAGTTGTAGCAGTAATATCCAACAGATGCTACGGCATATATCCAGACGTATCATGAATATCGTGGACGCATTTTCTGTTGTTGAAAAAGCGATCTTAAAATATATTTTGTCTTTATGAAGAAGGCATTTATTCCGATGTATTATTTTGAAAGACACTGTACCATACGTATTGTAAAAATCACCTATAAATCTTAAAAATGTTACCTTTTCTCTGTTTCCAAGAATCTCGTGACATGTTTCTCCGAATCGTAAGTTTACTCTTCTGACCCATCATGTCATCCACATGCATTAGAAAATATTAAGAGTTTAGTATGTTGCCCATTGTTTGAAGTGTATCGACGGTTCAAAGGGAGAGAACTAGGGCGTTAGATTATAATTAGCGAGATTTGAATAACGGGCACCACTTCAAGTAGTGCGACAAAACGTATGCAAAATTCTTATTTTAACATCTATATTACGTTCTTTCCTTATATTCCATTTCCTTATCCAACAAATAAGAAAACGTATTTTATGCTTTCTGCTACGTGTGTCACATATGTGATCGTGATAGGCCCTGAAAAAGATACATCTGTTTCTCCATTTGAGGGGTAGCTGTGCTGAAGATGCAACTCAAGTGCATGCACACACAGTATGTCAGCTTTTAGGAAAAGCAATGATCGCAGTACCCAGGTAGAAATTCTTTAATTTTTTAGCACAGACCCAGAAATGGACACTAGGAGCAGACGCAAAAAGATTTGACAGTTTTGTTCTGAGAACAAAATCCTATTCATAGCTGAAGTGATTGCTAGTTAGACCTAGAATGTTGAAAAGAGAAAGAACAAAATCTGCCCTAATAAAGCGGGTTGCTATTTGGGTAAATCTTATACATGACGAATCTTGCACATCTAGTGGCATCTTGTCTCATCAATAAAACGTGCTCAACACAGAAAAGACAGATTGTTGCGTTTCACTGAGGCAAGTGTAGATGCGAGGGAAATCAACTTTATCGGTGTAATTTAGAGGTATTATTAGTTTGCAAGAGATTATTGTTCGGTATGTATAACCCTGATGTTTCTTTAAAATGTGTTTGCTGCACATTGTGAGCTCTCTTGCGTGAGAAGACTGTGGCAACTAAGAGGAGGCACATTGTCCTTTGCCATTGCTCAGGGAATTTTGCTCGGCCTTCACATATACAATAACTATGTAGGCATTAAGAATTGTTCAATTCATGTCGGAGAGAGAATGTTTCATCTTCTGCAATATACCAATTCTCTCCTTTCACAATCTTGTAAATTTGCTTTTCAAAGCACTAGTAAATGGGTATTGTTGTGGGAATTATGTTCTGTCAAGGTTATTTGGAGTGAAGTATGGATAATAACACGAGGGACGGGTGAGATTTGGCGACAAAATTTGGATATTTCGACCATTGTTGTGATGATAGTGTAGCAAAAAAGTCCTTAAATTCCTCTTAACGAGGGGAAATGCACGTAATTTAACTCCCGTTAACGTCGGAAAGCGATACTTTTCTTTGTCACATACTGTGCTCGTAAGACAGTTTTTTGCTACCCTTCCTGCATTACGATAGTTTCCCGGTTGCGCTATCGATTACACAAGCAAACCTCTTAGACCTTGGTACAGGAGATGTAGGTATTGAAAATTCTGTCGCAGCTAAAGACACCGCATTGCTAAGCCCCCGTGCACAGCATGTGTTAAGGAGTAGAGAGGTCGTGCGAGCAAGCAAGCAGTTGAAAGACGCCGGCGGAGGCGCGGAGAGGCCGGCGCGGCGGTCAGGTCCCTCGCCAACAGCGCCATCTTCCGCCGGCGGCGGCGGCGGGCGGCCGCCGACACCGTATCTCGCGCATCGCCGCCCAACATGGCGCCCACCGCCCGCCCGCCCAGCCAGCAGGGCTGTTTAAAATTCCGCTCCATGTTGCTGCGCGCGCGGCGCAGAGGGTCGGCGGGTGTCGCGGCGCGGCGCGGCGTGGAGCGGCGTGGCGGGGCTCCGGGACAAAGGCAGCGGCGCGGCAGCGTCCCCCTCGCACCGCGCGCCCCCCTCTCCACGGACCCTGCGCGCCGGCCCGGCCGGCCATTTTTATTGGTCGGCGCGCGCCCCTCTCCCCAGCGCGGCGCGGCACATCCATTCCACGGCGGTGGATTCTCCGTCTCTCTCCCTCGCGCGCGCCTCCACTGGGTTCCTGCTTATCCACGGCGGGCGCTGGCGCGCGCGCGCGTCGGCTCGTCGCCTCGCCTCGCCTCGTCTCCCTCCGCGCCTCGCGCCGGGCGCCGCGCCTCGCTGCGTCTCCCGCCCCCGCGCCCCCCCGGCTGCGCCACCGCCGCCCCCGCCACCCGCTGTCCGCCCCTCGCCCGGTGTGCCGGGGCACGCGGGGGAATGGTCGGCCCGGCAGACGAATAATATAACTAGCATCTTGGTATCCGGCGGCGTTGCCAGCGCCGCGCGTCTTTGTGGCCCCCACGGCGCGACGGGGTATCTCTCGCGCGGCGCTGGCGGCGGCGTTGCCGCGCGGCGTCGCACCGCGACGGCGGCGGCGGCTCCGACCGCGTGCTGCCTTTTTGTTCGGTTTGGTGGCGGGCGGGAGGGCGGGGGAGGGACGGGGAGCCGGGCGTCTCACGGCGAGTCTGGGCCCGGCCGGTCGGCCGGCCGATGGAGCGCGCTCGCCGCCGTCCCCGCCGCCGCCGCCGCCGCCGCTGTCTTGGCCAGGCGATTCGCATACGCGCCGCTGCGCGAGCACGCGTGAAGGAGAGCCGCGGCGCAGTGCGAGGCAGGCAGCACGCAGCGGGCGCCGCTCCTCCCGTGTGGTCGCAGAGCGCGTGCGCGGCCGCCGTCGGACATGACTGGGTAAGTCGACGCGACGCGACGCGGCGCGGTGCGCGCGCGCTCGCTCGCTCGCGATTGTTTTTGCGCGCGGTCCGAAGGCGAGCCGAGGCAGGCGCCTTGGCGCTCCCCTGCCCTACTCCGCCCCGCCCCTCGGCGCCACCCGACCCAGCCGCCCCGCCCTGCCCTGCCCCGCCCCGCAATGTCGCTAAGCGCTGCATAATGAGACGAAAGCATTAACGCGTGGTTAGGGTTTTGGCTTTGAAATTTGAAACCGCGTCAGAACTGTTTGAAGGTGTGGAATGCTAATACACGTATTACTCGTGTATTATAGGTTTGTGATTTTCTGTCGAACGAGAATGCTGTGCATTTTTAAAAAAAATCTATTAGTTTATGGTATTACGTTTTGACAAAATTACTAATTCTAATATTATTTGTCCCTTTTGTCAAATATTAGGAACATACATTTCCTTAGTTCAATAAACATAATTGTATTTGTTACATCATCTATTGAATGTTGAAGGTAAAATGTAGTTCTTGAATTACGTTGTGTTCTATAATAGTTTTACTAGAATTTTGAAGTATTGTCAGCGGTGACCGTTGTGAAATCGCACGACAAATTTGTGTACCCTTCGGTACTGAATGTCATTGTTGACCAAAGGATAGAGCTTTTCATAAAAGGTTTGAATAAATATTTTTCCGCTGTGAAACAAAAGGTAAACCAAATTGTTGAGGAATTTTAGGAAGGAATTTCCAGATCTGGCATATCTATAAAATGGTATTTAACCGTCGATATCCTCAAGGAAACCTTCCGTTATTGCTATGATTGTATCCATCAGATACATAATAAATATTCCATAATATTTCCGTTTTTTACATTCCTATTTTGGGAGAAAATTGTAAAGAACTAAAAGTAAATCACCTTTTATTTTTAATAGCAACAAATTACAAAATGTATAGTAAAATCTGTAAAATCTAAAAAATGTGTAGATATCTTGTTAAATTCTAAGAAATAATGACAAATTTGTTTTACACTGAAAAAAAAAACATTGTACAATAATAAAGTCCAAAAATGTATCGCAATATTTTTCATTCTCTGAATTTCTTGCCTTACCCATCAGTACAAACAAAAGCATAATGGTGCAGGTATAAACACTCCTACAAGTTTTGAAGTCCGCATCGCTTTCGTAGAATTTCTATTCTCATCTTCCTCATTCATGCCATCAAATAACACTTTCTGAACTCTGGCTACATCATTCGGGCAATTGGAGTAAAAAACAATTTGTGATTTGCCATCCTGTGCAATAATGAAAAAAAAGCTACAAAAATATTATATTTATATATCTGAGATATATGTGCCAGTAATTTTGAAGAGAACATCTTTTGTAGCAAATCAAAAAATCTAGTAATTGCTTAATCATTTACAATGAGAATAATTAGAATAAAATCACGAAAATAAGGTTAAGAACCAAAAAGATAGCTTGATCAAAAATACTGACGCATTTGTTGTCGTAAGGCCGCTTGCTACGATGACCTTTACTTCATAAAAGCTGGCTCGATACTCTTGTTTGGTTAACCGCGATTTACAAAGATAAGTGGGGAGAGCGTACACCCATCCCTATAGACGCGCTTACAATTAAAGAAGTCGGTGTGTATCGCGAGTTTGGCAAGGGTAGCATTAAAGTGAAACATGGGACTACGCCACGCAGTGGTTAAATAATATTCCGTAGCATTGACATTATTTGGAAGGGCAGGCAAAAGTGGTGATGGATGTCTGCTGCACGCGCCCGGATCCTCGCGTCACCGCTTGCCCCGGCGTTTGTCTCTCCAACGGTGTAGTGTCAGTTGAGCAACGGATACGCTGAGAATGTGGCATTGATAAGGACAGGAAAAGTAATCGAAAGTACGTGCCATAGGCGTGCGCAGAGCGGGAGCAAGGGAACCGTGACCGCCCCTTCCCATGAACATTTATTTTTAAAGGAGGCTCCTTAGCGTGATATTTTAACACATTTTATTTCCTTAAATATGTTTAAGCCTTCATTTTCCCATTTTTAAAGTAATTTAGGAAGTTGTTATACGTCATTTGGGGAAGAGGTTCTCCAGTTCATCTTGCAACCATGAAAACGATTTTACATAAAATTAATGGTATTCAATAATTCTATCCTCCAAGATATAATTTCATTCTCATTGTAGAATATTTTATTCATTTACTAGTAGGCTACTGGTAAAATCTATCATATGTATTAAAAAGGTTCAGTGGAAAAGGGGGCCCAAAAAGATTCCTACCCCCCCCCCATGTGCACACATGCGTAGGTTTTGATTGCTACTCCAAATGCGATGTCGTGAGTCTAGCGTATGGGTTAAAATAATGTTTTTGACGTTCTTCTTTGACCATCCATATCAGTTGCTGAACACAGGTAGGTTCCCATACGCAGGAATTTTATATTCCGCCATTTTTCCCACATGTGAAGATTGTTTTTGTGAGTGAAAAGTCGTCGAAGTAACTGAAGCGATAGAGGGGAGTGAAGTAATAAAATTTGCGGATTTTCTTCACGAAAGGCTGTGTTCATTTTCAAAGGTTTTCGGAGATTTTGCTCTCCAACGGTTAATGAAGGTAGTTAGTAAAAAAAATGTAATATCTTAGTGCCTTTCCCTCCATCTGTAGATAGTGTTTGAATATGTTGTAAAACTATTTATGTAAGCATATTGTCCCATTATTATTATTTTTATTATTATGATTTTTTTATTATTATTTTTATTATTTTTATTATTATTATTATTATTATTATTATTATTATTATTATTATTATTATTTTTATTATTATTTTTATTATTATTATTATATCGTTATCGAATTTGGTTTTGTCTTCCCCACATTAGACAGTTTGCTTGCTATTGACGTAAATCAACAAAGTGTTGATAATTATTTAAACTGTATTAATTCGTAATATGTCCCTTAGGCACTGCAGCCTTTTTGGCAGTGGATGCAACGTGAAAGAAGTGAAAAGAGAAGTGTGTGCACCTGCGCGAGTGGGCTGCGGAGGGGCCCCTTGAGGAAGGGGGAGGGGGGCGCTGCCAGAGGCGCGAGGAATGCGACCGGCCGTTGTTTGGGGGTAGGGATGGGGGCGGGGGCTCAAGCAGGGGCGCTGCGCGGCCAAAGCAGTCGGCCTCCGCCCACTGGAAGACGACGGTAGGGTTGCATCGCATGTATGTTCTCGAATAACATGACACACGTTACATTGTGTCTCGTTTCAGTTTTTCGTGTTTGAAAAAGGGCTTTCCCATTACATTTATTATACGTGGGGCTGAAGGTTTATATTGATGGGAAAATGGGCATCCGTTCAATTGTCATTAGAAAGATTCAGCGAGAGGTAACTGTAGCTTACTACAGCAAAGTTTAATTATAGCAGTTTGTTGGCTTTTGTAGAAATATTAGTTGCTTTCGCAAGTACGAGTACTTCGCGGAGACGGCGTACCAGCGTAGTGTCATGGCGGGAGATAGTAGAACTTGATTGGCAAGGGGATTTCCTTGGGCCTGCACCTGCACCTGGAAGAGCCTTCCTTCCTGCACCTGCCTCTGCAAGATTTCTCCTAGAATGTACTCGTTCTCCTCAACTTGCACGTATTTTGGGGAGTTAAAGGAGACGAGTTATCAACAGGCCACGATTCTCGTTTCTTCTCATGTTTGTCGAGGAACAGTTCGTGTGTTGTGGAGGCAGCAGCGTCTACTGCACAGAGCGAAGAATCCACGAACTCGTCAGAACATTATTGCTGCAAAGATCTTCCATTTTAAATGAAGTTTTCTCTCGACAACGTTTAAAAACTCTCATCTCCTAAGTGCACTGTTGGGCAAGCTGCCTGCAAGGACTCGTTCGTGAAGTCCAAACGCCTACGCTTACCTGTCTCTCCATACGGACGGCTTCCGAAACGCTACCTAATCCATTTTGAAGAGTACGCCACTTCTCGTACACATGGTCCCTTCTCCCCACATCATTCCACTTACCCCGCTGCCAACCCATCCACAACCATTCCAAGACAAGCTATAACGAGTTGGGAAGTTTTAGGTAGGCATACTATTCCAAATACTTGATTCATACGATGTGCTTGTTGTGTAATTACAGCTTCTCTCATTTCTTCACTGGTTCTTCTGAGGGATATGTGAAATGAACTGGGTGGAACGAAGTCATACCAGTAACGATTGAGGATAATCCTCCAGAAGCGAAAGTAAAAGATGCGGGGGTGGGAGGTTTACACCACGCCGCCAAGTGACGTTTGATGTGGCGTGATTTTACAATTACTTAATGATGGGATTCTTGAGTTTTAAGACTGCAGGATGGTGGATCAGCACAATGGAAATCAAAAGAAGGATTTATCACAATGTACAGCGGTACATCGGAGTCTTCCCCTGGGCGGGGCCCGTAGGGGCCCTTTATAGCACGCAGGATCTGAATTATGATACGTCCGTGGTCTCGCCTGGCTACCGAGGTACTAAGGATGTGTCAGCACCTCGCTTGGTTAGCGGAGTCAGCGTGATCCGCAGCACTGCTTAATACGGTCGCAATCATGCGACATCTGGTAGCACGACCGAGAAAGACGCAAAAAGTCGTGCCATAGTCCATCGTGAACACAAGTCCCTCACATGGCACGTTCTGAAAACCCAAGTATATTGCGTGACACTCATCTATCTCGCAATTGGAACGAAAGAGGAGGAAGCGTGGAATAACGGAAACGACGAAGTGGAAGTCGAGGCACGCGATGGTTACTGGACAGTCCTCCGGGTACGAAAGTAAATGTTGGGAGGGGGAACCGATTGGCAATTCGAGTGGTGCCGGACGAAGAGCAAAGGTCTTCTCATATTGCGTGTCATAACCTTCTAGCTCGCGTTTGGAACGAAAGAGGAAGAAGTGGCCGGAGGAAACGTAGAACTTCGGAAACGACGAAGAGGAAGTCGAGACATGCGATGGTTCCTGGATAGTCCTTCAAAAAGGAAAGTAAAAATTTGGGGTGGAAACCAATTGGTAATTCGCGTGGTGAGGAGGAGGATCAGAGGTCTTCTTATTGCGTGCTTCGCCCTTCTATCTAGTGATTGGAACAAAGGAGCAGGAAGCGAACGGAGGAAGCATGGAACTATAGGAACGATAAGACACGCAATGGTTTCAGGACAGTCCTCCAGAAACGTATGTAAACATTATGAGAAAAACCAATTGGCAATTTACGTGGTGCCGGAGAAAGAGAAGAGGTCTTCATTGCGTGCCGCATCCTTGTCCAGACAGGATCGAAAGAGGAGGAAGCGTGGAACTGCGGAAACGAGGAAACGGAACCCGAGACACGCGATGGTTTCCGGACTGTCCTCAAGAACCGAAAGTAAAAGTTCGAGGGGAACGGTGGAGGAGGAGGAGCAGAGGTCTTCATATTGCGTGCCACATCCTTCTACCTTGCGCCTGGAACGAAAGAGGAGGAGGGGAGGAAGAGAAAGAGGAGGAGGAGGAGGAAACGTGGAACTGCGGAAACGACGAAGTCGAGACACGCAATGGCTTTAGGACAAATCTCCAGAAACGAAAGGAAAAGTTCTAAGAAAAACCAATTGGCAATTCAGTTGGTGCCGGAGAAGGAGAATATGTCTTCATTGCGTGCCCCACCCTTGCCCAGACTGGAACGAAAGAGGGAGAGGAGGAAGCGTGGAACTGCGGAAACGACGAAGCGGAAGCCGCAACACGCGATGGAGGGTGGGGGCGGGCTCCGAGACGGGTGCCTCCCACTCGCGCGCACGCGCCCTTCTCACGCTCCCTAGCGCTCGCGGACCCTACCCCCAACCCCGCTCCCGCCCCGCCCCTCATTCGCGTGTATGCCGGCGCACCTCTCGCGCACCGGCCCCGCCCCCTCCCAGTCATTAACCCGCCCTCCGCCGCCCGCCGCGAAGAGAGCAGCTAGACAAAGAGGAGCGCGGCCTCAATTATTCAGGCGAACGCCGGGGGAGGTGGCGCCCCAGGCCTTCAATATTTCACCGCGCGAGAGAACTCTGCGCGGCCGGATTCGCCCTCTTCTTTCCGAACTTCGTTTTTCGCTCCGGCCCGCGACGACGCGGTTCTGGAGACTCCTCTAGCCGTTCTTGTTCAGGCTAGTGGGCGATTTCCTCTTTTTTTGTTGACAGGTCCGAAAACTATGGAGTTCTTTTGTCACCTACGAGCGAAAGAGAATCGACTCACTTTTGCGAGATCATGGAGTACGATATCACCACACTGCACTAACGCGAGCGGAAAGGACACGCTGTATTTATAACCTCAAACTTGAGAGGTGGAGTGTCGCTTGGCTACGCGTGTCCAAAGTTATGACGAAGTTCCGACCCTCGGTCTATAGGATTAACATCCGTGGGTCCGCCCCACGCATAATTTCCAATTTTTTGGTACTTTTTTGCTGCATACGTTTCACGTGACATTTTGACGTTTCGTTACGAGGGTCGAAGTTGGGTGACGAAGGTCCGACCTTGGGCGTAAGCGATTAATTGAAAACATTCTTGACCCTATACAACCTATAATTTTCAATTGTCCATCGAGTCACGTAAACAACGAGTCCGCCAGCCGTATGGGCTGGAGCACCGGTTGATAATGCCTTGGAAGGGTCGGTTCAGTTAGTGCATTTGCAGGTTAGAGATAGTTTTCACGATCAACCTACGATCTTCCGATATCATCCACTGAAGAGTCTTTTTGCACGGCGTTAAAATCTTTGGGGTACACCTTTATTCAGCTTCTGCACCTTGCACAGTTAAGAGTTGCAGTCAGAGTTCCAAGTGGTGTATACTAGAGTGCTCACGTTGTGCAAAACATCACTAATGTTAATGGTGTGTTTTGATACAAATAATGCCGAAAATATGAGAGAATATAAAAATAATTTTTTTAGAGAAATTAAAAGTGAAGCTATCTATGCATGACGGAAGGAAACCGATCGCTCGCAATCAAATACGAGAGAACCCGTATTTAGGTTCTAGCGCACTTTCGTTTTCACTTTTAGAGCTCTTTTACTCGTAATAGACAACTTTTAATCAATAATAATTCTTGTAAATAACATTTCTTAAAACAGAACTTTGAGGCAACCTTTCCTGAAATTTAGCAATATAAGCAGGTTGTTTCCTTGCACACAATCTTGAGTTGGGAAAAGAGAAAATAAATGTCTCATATCCAACGTTCGTGAAGTAAATGCGAGTCATTTCTACATGTTCATACCGACTAACGTTGCTCAGGGCATTAATTGATGTCACTGCAGGTCCTAGGGTTCGAGCCCCGATTGTGACAGGATTTTTGAAAGCTGGCTTGGTTGAATTTAGCCTCTGCACTGTCTGTAGGAGAATTCTAACCTCCGGCTGGTCTGATTGGAGCAATATCCAAACAAATGGGCCATGGATTGCGTGATCTTTCCTCTTCTTCTTTGCCCTATCCTCACCCTTTACTTACACGCACTTACAATCACACGCACTACACTTCCACATACGTCTGGAGACCAATTGGGAGCTTCGAGGGTGTTCCGGCTGGGGCGGTGCCAGGCAGATGGGAGATGCTGATTGGGAAAAACTCAGATAGCCGACGTGTAGGTCGGCGCCGAAACTCGTCATTCAGCGGGGAAAGATCACCACCACCTCCCGCAATAAAAACATGCACTACACTGATGGGTCTAAGGACCTTAGCAGTTGTCGCGGTACATGTTACTCATCGACCATGGCCCCTAATATAACTTGTGAAAGGAAGACTGACAAAACAATGGCTCACGTGGCTGAACAGTGTAACTGGGATTGCAACCTGGAGGCCACCGGTTACCCTCCGAGTTAAGTGACCCTCAGGAACTTCGTGGAGGGAGCGCTGGCCGGTTTGAAGTGGTGGGAGGGGCGGCAGATGGGCAAGCAGAGTAGGCCAGTACACATCGAAATCGGGCGTGCCGGTTTCAAGAATTCATTTCCTGTCACAGTGGTGACAACTGGTCTATATTCCATCTGTCTTATTCCTTGGGGTTGTGCACTTCAATCAGCCAGTCGTTGCTCGGAAATTACTAAAATATTACCAATGCTCTGCAACCAATGCTCTGCAACCAATGCTCTGCAACCAATTGCTCTGCAACATCTTTAACAGGGTTTCTAACATTCTGATTTGAAGAGAGACGAATCTTGAATTGCTCAAATCTAGCATTCTCGAGCTTGGCAGTTATATCTGAATTATTTGTATACATCATTATCTACTCGAGTCGAAAGGCTACGTAGATTTATTCAGTGGATCGAGAAATTGTGTTGCTTAGGTGGTTGATGTCTAATTTGCATCAGCGTGAATATTAGGTGATTGTATCAAGAAAAGCTGTATGAAGCTGTAGAACCGTGTGTATATGATCTGATCCATTAGTTTAGAATAGACACTGAATGTATGAAGATTTCTTTCTACTTATGATTTTATGGACGTGTCAGAATACTGAATCTTGTTAAATTTAAATTCGAAAGTTAATATCTGTATGTATTTGGCATGAGGATCGGATTAATCCGACCTCTGCCAGCTAGTGGTGTTCCTAGTTCTGAGCACTGTTTTTATTTATTATCCACGCCTAAGGGGGGAGGGAGACATGTGGCATTCAACCTAGGGGTCCCTTTGTCCCATTGATTAGCTTAATGTAATCATAATGCAACGACGTGTGTGAATTCAGTAACGTAAATGGACTAAAATAGTAATATCACACTGAAGTGCGCATTACATAATGTTTAGGATTTATATAACTTTTTTTTCATTATTTTTTCTCCGTTTTCGTATTTCTCAAAGAACATAAGTTGACTTTGCTATAGTTTTGTTATTGACTGAATAATTCTTCAAATTAGTTCCCAATATGAAATAACAATTTAAAGCCAAACCGTGGGGCGTGCCTCACCTGGTAGGCAAATGGCCCAGGGCTGAAACGAGATGGATATATCCCTGCTAATCAACGTAAAATGTGGGCGTAATTTCATCCTGTGACGCACGCATTGCTGCGGTCGTTGAGCGTGGGCTCACTTCATTTAAACGAGAGATGAGTGACAGCAGGGCAGTTTCGTGTAAAATTGACTTGGATATGTTGGGTGAAATGGATTTCACCGAGCAATGTTGCGTTTATAATGTGTAGGGGTTTAGTTGGTGTCACATTCCACCGTTGTGCAAATGGAAAAAAACTAGCTTTTTGCTAGATAGTCGAAATGATTTTCGCCTGTCTCAGATTCACTGAAATGACTTTCGTTGTCAGATTTATTCAGTTTCGCATTTAATAGACATCAAGGTAATTGTACTCATAGTCGCCCCCGACGCTGCCTGCGAGTTTGCTGGGTGCTCATATAGGATGCTGCAACGGTACATACTTTCTTACATTATTTGTAATTTTTTGCATTTATCGAAAATGCAGTGTTCACCGAAAATTGGATCTGCGCCGTTTTCATAAGCCTTGTTCGCACTAACCGAGGTTAACGTTTAAAGAAAAAATTTTGTCCATTTTTCATAAAATTTTCAAAATGCCTGGATTTCATGTAAAATCCCACAAATTCATGTAACATATCCGCTTCATGTTGGGAGGGGCCGCGACATCACCCAAGTCGATCGGTAAATATCAACTTCAGAGAAAATCAATTTTAACATTCACCACAGACTGACCTGACTTACCTGAGAGTCATGCAGACAGTCTGACACGCGTTTCTCCGTAAACCAATTGTTCGCTACTAACAAACCCCCATAACGTGGATTCTGACTTCACAACGCATTAAAAGAAGTTGTGTGTATATAGAAGCAAGAATTACAGACTTCTTCGGTATCGGTAACCTACAATATAAGTTCGTATGTCGAAAAAATTGCAGTTTTTCGTTGCTCCAGTACAATACTTTCTCATTACTACGTAAGCAGTATGTTGGTACCGCCACTCGTTTCGTTTTGTTTTAATTTTTTGAATCTGAAGAAAATTTTCAATGCGCACCCTGCCGGCTGGGCCATGAGGGCTTCCCACCATCAGCGACGTTTGAGAAGCGTATGGCTGCGGGTTCATGTCGATCTTTGCTTCGCCTCAAGTTTGCCCTGCACTCTGAAGCTGTTGAATCAAATCATGCACACGGAGAAAAAGAACAGTTGCAGTATACCTGATCCATTATACTGCATCAAGGGAACGCATGATAATATAGGCCCAACCAGGTTCACTGTTGCTGTTTCGTGACGGAGATAGTTGGAACGAAAAGTTGCATCGTAAAGAGTCCCTTGTCGCACTCCTCTGAATTCACCTTGTCAGAGTGCACGGGTAGAAGCTGCCGAGCCCAAGCAACCTTGTTGAAAGAGTTGGCTATCTGCTCGGCATAAGCGAGCAACACAGGTTGGAGGATCCAGCCTACCGTCATGACGCATCCGGGCGAAACTGATAGAAGGAGCCGGCCTTCCGTGTCGGCTTGCACAGAGATACTGGTTGAAGGGCCAGCCATACGTGTTGCAATATTGAAGCATTTCTTATTGGTGTTACAATTACTGATCGTTGACGGGTATAGGATGGGTTATACGTAGTACTTGCTATTAATAGAATATTCATTATTTTTGATCCAACAACAGATCTGTATATTTACCTACACAACCAGACACCGTAAAAACGGAAATAATTGCATAAAAATTATGCATTTAGTGATAATTAAATTTCACAACAAGCCTCAAAAGCCTTTAAATTCAGCAGTCTGACTGTTATTAAGGTAGATATACATACATCAATATGCCTGCATTGTTGTTGAATGAAAATGTTTTATATATATATATATATA
>BLKR01004216.1:0-115801 GCA_011170035.1 Teleogryllus occipitalis | reverse complement strand
GCTCAAGTAAATACGATAACATAATACTGATGGGCGATTTCAATTGTAATCTTCTGAAATCTACGTCGCATGCCGACAAATTCAAACGTATTTTTGGCGAAATGAATCTTTCTATCTTACCACTAAATGCAACTCACCATATAATCAGTACAGATACTTGGATAGATCATATCGTTGTATCGAATCTTGACAAAGTGAAATTTCATGGCCAATCACCAGTTCCTGGAATATCTAAGCACGATCTCATATACGTCTCACACAATATGAAATGCCCTAGATATACGCCAACAGTTTTCAAATACCGTGACTTCAAAAGATTCAGTCTTGAATTATTTCTCTCTGACGGTATGTCTATGCCCTGGCATCTTTTCTCTCAAGAAAATTCGTAAGATAGAAAAGTAAATACTTTTACTCATCAATTGACGGAACTGATTAATCGACACATACCCGTAAGGAGAGCTCGTGCAACACGTCCGCCGGCACCTTGGATAACAAAGGAAATACGTTGCTTAATGAAACAAAGGGATGCTGCCTTCAAAATTTTTCAAAATTCAAAATGCGAAAACGACAGAATTAAATACAAAAAATTAAGAAATGTTGTTACACAAAAATTGAGAAACGCGAAATGTAAATATTACCCCAAAATTTTGGGCACAAATGGCGACTCGCAACAAGTATGGAAATCTCTACGCACTCTTACCATTGGCAGATCACGAGCACTGCTTCAAATTGATATACCTTAGATTCCCTAAACCAACGTTTCGCTAATATGGCTCCCCATTTCGAAAGTTCATTAAAAAGCATGGCTCTATCAAACTTACAGTTCCATTCTAGAAATACTCCAGAAGAATTTTTCTTCGCGTGTACAAGTCATATTGACGTCCTTAAATCTATTCAGAGGCTAAAATCAAACGCCTCTGGAGTAGACAATATTAATGCCAAATTACTGAAACTTTGTGCCAAAAAAATATATCCCATTGTAACAGATATAATACATTTTTCTCTCATAAGTGGAACTTATCCGACCTCTTGGAAAACTTCACTTGTCCATCCTCTTCCTAAATCAACAAATCCTCCTGAGTACAGACCTATTAGTATTCTACCTACAATTTCTGAAGTATTAGAAAAAATTGCACGATATCAAATTACGAACTATTTAGACAGCAAAAATCTCTCAAGTGAACATCAACATGCTTTCCGATCAGGCAGAAGTACAGGAACTGTGCCTTTAAGCTTAATTGAAGAGGCCAGAATCGCCATTGACAACGGTAAATTAACAATACTTATTCTCTTAGATTTTAGTAAAGCATTTGACTCGGTCGATCATGATATCCTGCTAGAGAAAATGAAAGCATTGGGCTTCGCTAAACCCACGATACGGTGGTTCTCACAATATCTTTCAGGTCGTCAACAAGTCGTAGTATCAGGTGAAAACCGATCCAGTGCCATTAGAACCGCCCGGGGTATTGCACAGGGAACAGTTCTAGGACCCTTAGCATTCTTAATTTACGTAAACGACGTAGGACAATGTCTTAAATACTGTCACTATAAAATGTACGCAGATGACCTTCAACTATATGTCAGCGGACATCCGTCGGAGCTTAACTCTTTAGTTCAGAAAATAAATGAGGACCTAAATGCTCTCAATAAATGGACCGCAGCCCTAGGACTTTTATTAAACCCAAATAAGTCCCAAAGCTTACTGATAGGCTCCCGCAACGCCATCAACAAATTAGAGAAAACCCTTCCGTCCATTAGTATAAATGGCTCCCCTCTACCGTGGTGTAACGACGTAAACAACCTAGGAATGCATTTAGACAGCACCCTCAGCTGGACTACGCATGTAAGTAAGATTTATCAAAAAGTCTTCGAAGACCTCTATTCTCTAAAACGCGTACGAGAACTACCTCCTATAAACACACGTATGAACCTGATTACTTCACTAATTATGCCCCATTTCGATTACTGTGATTTCTTGCTCACTGACTTAAAAACCAAGCAACAACGGAAGTTGCAAACAGCACAAAACGCATGCATTCGTTTCATATTCGATCTTCGTAAGTACGATCACGTATCTGCGTACTACAAACTGACAAAAATTAGATCCATTGAAAAAAGAAGAATATTGCATAGCCTCTTGCTTCTCCATAATATCTTGTACAACGGCCTTCAAACACACATGTCTAAGAACTTCAAAATGCTAACACTAGAGCGATCGCGTTCGGCATTATTGCTGTGCGTACCTCGACACAACACTGTGTCATACAGTAAATCTTACACTGTCACAGTAATAAGAAACTGGAACTCACTACCTACACATCTTAAGAGAATTAGCAACTTTAGAAAATTCAAAACTCAAATTGGTGTCTGGATAAAAAACAATGAAATGTAGTTTACACACGCTCTCTGTTCTATCCGCAATTTTATCTTAATTATATTCTGAAACAATGACCATGATCCCTTTATTACATATCATCCTCCATGTTAGCTCTTTTTTTTTTAAGTCATATTTTCGAAAGTATTTCTTCCCACTCCTTTCCTCCTGGCCATCTTTCTCCTTTCCTACTTCAGGATACAGTAAAAGCTATTCCTATTACTGCTGATACAATGTTTAAAATTAGAGAAATTACATAGTTATATCTAAAATACAACTCCGATACTATAAGGTAATAAATTTCTAAATGTAAAATAAGAAAATATTATGTAAACCCACAGCTTACAAATGTTCCTGAAATTATGTTTGTCACTTATTATTATTTATATATTTTATTACTATTATTGTTACAAAGAAAATCAGTAGTCACACTATTATTTTATTGTCACTTTCTGTATTTTATACTGCAAGATATCCTTTCGTAAGTGCCTTTACCTAATGATTAATGTGGTAATTTTGCATATTTTTGATTGAGATTATGTATTGTATATGTCATCAAGCACTACCTGTTGTTATGAAATTGTAAAACTGTATGTACTATATTTTCCCTTCTGATCCCCCCGTATCCTTTTCATTATCATTTCGTTATCTCCTCTTGTCCACCTCCATTTTCTTCTCTTCCCCGTTTCTTTTGTTTTTCACTCTCAGCCCTGATATTTCTTCCTCTCAATATTTCGGCCTTAAGCAGCCATCCTGATTGAGGTTTTTTCTGGGTTTACTCAATCGCTTAAGGCGTATGCCGGGATGGTCCCTAGTATTGCATCCCAGACGTAAATGTAAAATAACCCCCCCTTTTTTATTTTTGTTTATTGTTCACAGTTGAGGCTGTCGGGTAATGACAACTGACATTTCTGGCGAATTTTGAATTATTGATTCTAAGTGGAATAAGTGGGAGCTATCTTATACATTTTTTAAGAATGTTCCTTACATCATGTCTTTCCATTTTGCAAAATTTCAAGAATAAACAAAAAAATGACAATAAATTCATTTGGCTCATACTGGTAAATTAATGTAGTTGGTAGTCACAAATTGATTTTTTTTCTTCTTCTGCGACACGTCAGATAATATTAATTACATCCAAATCATTAAAAGTCAGTTAATATTATTACATCCGAACGCCTCAACTGTAATTTTTAAAATTGTAAATTAATTAAAGTGGATAGGCGGAAGAGCAGGCCTTAAGGCCTGATCCTCGCCACAAATAAAGACAATTTTATTATTATTATTATTATTATTATTATTATTATTATTATCATTATTATTATTATTATATAAAGATTATGTTATTGTTATTTACATTACAAGTAGTTTCAAAATCAGTTGCAACACTAAAGATTGACCATGCAATTTGTGCGAGATGTTGAGAAATTTAATCTGAAAATAATAGTATACAAAATGAAACCTCCCCTCTCCAGAAACTTCATCCGTTATTTCAAGTCTTTAGTTGTCAAATTCAACACGATTCAATGTATTTCCGTCTTCAGGGGCGCAGGGCTTTCCTCCCACCGAGGGCTCGGGCAGCGGTCACTTGCCCCAAAAGTGAAAGTCTTTCACTAGAAGCGGAAGGGCTGCCACCGCCATCGTGGGGCCCTTGTGCAAGCCTGCTCTAGGTTATAACTCACGTGGTAGTTTCACTTACTAATCGCGCACTTTTTCTTGATACTCCACAGCGGGGGGTGCGGGGAGAGGCGAGTTCTGTCTACGTCACGGCAGTGCAGGGCTGTCAACTTCATTGACAGAAAACTCGGCGTAATAACTCGTCTTGGGCTAGATAGCTATGAGAAACAACGGAATATTTTTTATATTCCGATGACATAATTAATAGTTATAGAAATAATTGAATAACAAGAAGGAACACGGTACGCACAGGTCGATAGAAAGAGAGGCCGTAAACTAGGAAGTCTGCTTTGGAAAGGGAGGAGGTGGGCAGCACTACAAACTGAGCCGTGACGTTCCGAGTGGAGCTCATATTTTCTACCGGGCTGAGCGAGGACTAGGGAGCTCGAGGATCAAGAAAAAGTGCGAGCATAGTACAATAATAAACCGAAATCTGAATTAGCGCATATAAACAGAAAAATACACTACACTCAGAAACACGCACTTCAGTGTACGTACACCAATACGCATTTATCATTAAAAGCCAAGGTTTTCGTTTCGAACACTGCTTTCGTTCTAGCGCGGTCCCGCAACTCAGCCGATTGCAGGCCCCCACGAAACGTACCGAGCACACCCGAGTGCAACCGATCGCACCCGAGCCATCTGGCGCCCCGTGCGCCTCGCACACATCCATTCTTGGCAAGCGCGGGCATTTCATAACTGCTAGCGTAAAACGACACAACGCTTTATATAATTTATACGATTTATGTGATAAATAAAGTAAGGTTTATTTTCTGTTACAAATAAAGTAAAATGTTTTTTCTAACTTACAAGGTAGGCAGTGCGTACCCTGCGAGCATGAAGGACACGCCATTGATAATTTGGGAATAAATCGTTTAGAAAACGCTAAGAATAAGTATCGCGACGTAAATGATCACCTGTGACTTTACCGTGAGGTAGTGCAAATTTTTACTTTTTCGCCCTTACGAAGGTAGTTCGTAATAAAGAGAAAGTTATGTAATCGTGCGCGGAGAATTTTCGGCAGAAACACTCTTATTGCTGAGCCCTGGTAACGAAAAAGTAGATAAATCCTGTAGATAAATATTGAAAAAGAAAACACTTTGTGTAGCCAGAATCCATGTTCTGTGGGACCTTGATACCTAAAAATCTATTGACGGCAAAACGTCTGTCTCTCTGTCTGTGGTCGGTTTCGTTAAACTCTGAATTTTCAAAAATTGCAAATTTAGATATAATACGAAAAGTATGTGCTGTTGTAGCACCACTAGTTTCTTTCGTAGCCTTAGTAGAGTTTGATTTTAGTTAGGTTTAGGAATTTAGGTAATAATATTATCTTGTTACTTAAATATTAGGGAAGTTTATTCAGAAAGTAATATTTGAGTGAGGCAGCTACGTAGGATTATATGAGGAGAGACTTGAAGAAAAGATTATTTTCTTCAAGTCACTTAGAAGAATGTCAGAATTTTGGAGAATCATCGGAGCGGCGCATCAAGTCATCGGAATGTAAGATTCGTGATAAATATAAATTTTTGGTCAAGAATAATTCGAAAATTAACACTGCAAACATTCCGAAAGACATGTCTGGTCTAATAAGTTTATTTTGGTCAAATGCATGCAAAATTATTCAAAAATCTCTTTAAAATTTAAAGTTTAAAAAGTTCAATGCATATTAGTAATATAATTATTATTATTATTATTATTATTATTATTATTATTATTATTATTATTATTATTATTATTATTATTATTATTATTACTCTAATTCACGACTAAATATTTTGTGAGCCGGTTGATTAGAAAGTCTATTCCAGGTTGCAACCAAATATCTGAGGAGCAAATTTAGAGACTGTCGATGCCTCTACAATACTTTGCGCAAAATGAGAGGTGTTCCCAAGAAAGTGATGTCTTGCACTTACCAGTCTTTTGAATGACCTGGGAGTTTAGTCACGTTCTTACACAAATCTTGCGGAACAAATCCCAGAGTCCGGTAACTATCGGGACGACCTGTGCTTTTACACCCCACATTCGACTGATCGATTTGCAAACTCTGGTATTTAAGACGTTTCTTTGCCTCCTTGGTTACAACGTTTTGATCGCACAGCACAATCCACAAGTAGACACGTTTTATTCTCAAAATCCCGGATAACAGTAGCCGGTCTGTATGCCACTATCGAGCGATCAGTTTCAATTTTTTGGTCGTACAGTATTGTACACAGTGCAACAGACGTCACCGGTTTTGGTGAATGTTCGTACCACTTGGAGCATGTTTTTGGAACTTCAAGGGCGATACACATCTGCCAGTGGAAGTACTAACTAAACACACTGTCGTGTCTTTTCCAGTATTCGGGCTCTAATTGGACAAGCTGAGACGATATGATCAATGGTTTCTAATTATTATTATTATTATTATTATTATTATTATTATTATTATTATTATTATTATTATTATTATTATTATTATTATTATTATTTTAAAGGCTTTTGAAAGGGCACGTGCTAAATGTGCGAAACGCAAAGCCAAAAATAAATATAAAAAATATAAATATATTAATTCCTGGCAATCTCGGAAAATTGATCCTATATGGTCCTTTTTTTATTTTATTTTACGCCAAAAAACAGTTAAAACTGCGTATGACGGGCTATGGGGAAAAGTGAATTGTGTGCACATTTTCAAAATTCTGTGATCCCTACACTAAGACATACTACTTGAATTTTGAAAAAAAAAAGAAAAAAGAAAAAAAGCAAAACCAAAAACCTCCCATGTAATAAAATCTATTTCCAAGGATAAATAAGCACTAAATTTTGGACTCTTATCCATATTGTGCTTCGGAATAATACTTCCTGCCGCGACAACATGGAAACATTAATTTGAATAATTGTATTTCCCACTGAATTCTAGAAGACGTACACAGAAAATGAAGTTACATTTATGTCCAGAAGCAAAACAAGGGGCCATCTCAGCATTTGCTCAATGGATCAGGGAAACTGGACGAAAAACCTGATCGAGATGGGTCATTGACCCAGAAGCTGCGATACAATACTTGTTACATATTGTTTAGAATTAAACAGTCCAATGGTAAATAATACATAAAATATCACTTAAAATTAATGTTACTTTCTTTGTGATGTTCAATATAGTCTCTAATTGTATAGAAATAGTTATGCAACAGAAGCGATTTCACTTGGGATTTAAACTTTTCTATCGAATTTAATCGTTTAATGTCATCTGGCAAAGCGTTGTAAAATAATGTACTTGTATTTTATGTGAATTTTTTGTAATGAGCTGTTGATACTGTCACCTGATGAATTGATTTCTACGTCGAGTGTTATAGTAATAGACATCGGCATTTTCTGAAAATATATTCTCGCCCTTAAGCAAGTCATTTTTGACAAAAACCACTGATTCGTAAATAAACAGACAAGGTAATGGTAAAATTCCTAGATTAATAAAGAGAGATTTACAAGAATCCCGTGGGTGGGATTTGGTTACTATTCGTACAATTCTTTTTTGTAATCTAAAAGCCTGGGAGCTATAAGATGCATTTCCCCAGAATATTATGTCATATCTCAGGTGGGATTGAACATTCGCGAAATATACACAACGAGCAGTATGAAGGCTGACTGAATTTGCTAGAATTCTGAACGCGTAGCATAATGAACTTAATTTTGTGTTCAATTCATTTAAATGGTCCAAGACTACTTGAAAACAAGCCATCTCTCTGCAACATTAAACTAGGATCAGCAGGAAAAAATACAACTACATTATTATTATTATTATTATTATTATTATTATTATTATTATTATTATTATTATTATTATTATTTCTAGTTTTGGAAGGTAACAAATACTTATCACCATTAAAAATCATTTGCTATTTTAATTTATTGTTAATTTATCATCGAATGGCTGACTTCTTGAATAATTCAATCCTGCAACACAATTTCAATTATCAGAATAAGTTTTGAGAATAACTTAAGTCTGAACGGGACAATTCGCCGATCTGCCAGAGCAAACCTAAGTATGTACATGCAAAAGTAATTATCACCGAACCTTTTAATATTGAGGAAACAAATATATTGAAAATCATCAGAAGAACATTTATTTACGTTCGTCCCAATACATAATAAGAAAAGGTTGAAACATAATTAAAGTTATTCTGGGAGTGTGTTTGATCGGAAACGCAGACGCCAAAATACAGTGCTCACGCTGCGAAAACTAAAGGAAGTTCGAAATGTTCTTTCAACTTCTCCGAAAATATAAAGCAAGTGAGCAGCAATGTATTTTTTTCGTACGAAAGTGCGCACTGTGCCACACAGTGAAATTTGAAAATGCGCATTCAAATAGCGAACATCTCAGGATCTTAAGATTCCTATTCGGGCTGCTGACATGAAGTATGCTGTAATTGTACGACGATTATTAGCGAAGTACTGCAGTACTATAGTGCGACGATGCGTTAGCAAAGATCTTGAGGCTCTTAATAAAGTGTTTTTAGTGATGAGTAGACATCGGATGTTTAGAGAAATGCCTATTTTTTTCTAGAGAACTTATTAAAGGCTGATAATATATGTCCACGAATCATGACAAATGAGGACATATGACGAAGTTTTATAATGCTTATTTTTGCTTATTTTAGCATAAATGCCTATTTTTTGCATAAATACCTTTTTTAGGACTTTTTTTGCCTTTTATTATATTTATATACAATACTAAGATATCGGATAATTGGCGATGGTCCAACGTGACCATTCATTACGAAACCTTGGATTAACGTCTTGAAATTTACAATTACTAGAGAATTCCTGAAAGTATACCAACTGATTGTTCTCTATTTCCCTATCTCATAAATAGAAGCCATGATCTGAGAACATGGGCGATTGACAATACACCGAGGGAACCGAAATTTTAAGTGGAAATAAATATAAATTCCCAAAAGGTTTCAGTGTTGCTAGTGTTGGACTGCTAAAATATATGCCACTCACATCGTTCAGATATCCTTCTCCGCATTCAAACTGATTTTGTCTCCCAGTCGTCGCAAATTTGAAATTGTGATCCTTGAAAAGTTACGTAATATGTAAATATTTCTGGTTAATGGAAAATATTAAGAATAAAATGTAGAAGAGTTGTAAATATGTAAATCTAGTTTTCCATTAAAATATACGAACTGGTTTTGTGCATTTAAGTTTACAAAAGAGTATAGGCAAAAATTACAATTTTTGCATTTTATTGTGTATGTAAATTATGACAGTGCCTTTTTTCTCCTTATTCTTGACATTTTCAGTGCCTTTTTAGGCGCCTAAAAGACTATTTTTAGTGCCTAAACATCCGATGTCTAGTGATGAGGCTTCGTTTCATGTGGATGGATATGCTAACCAACAAAGCAGTATGCTTTGGGGTACTGAGAGACCATAAGATCGAGAGACCATAGCATTAAAAAAATGACGCAGAAAAATTGGCCCGTTGTTTTCCAAAGAAACAATAACGGTGGATACGTAGCAGAATAAATTTTCTATTCCGTCTTGAAAAGAACGAGAGAAATTGTTGGATGGGGTGACATCAAATACAGCTAAGTCGACATCGTAAAATTACGCTGTTCCCAACAACCTATTCTAGAAATTGCGAAGTTTGTGGTCCCTTTGTTAGCCTGATTTATCCTCATAAAATTTTATATTTACGAATGCCTCAAAAGTAAAGTTTATGCGTACAGGCCTGCTAATATCGAAGAACTGCAAAGAAACATCGAGGAACCGATTCGCATGATTGACGAAGAAACTTTACATCAGGTTGCAGCAAAATTTCCCATGCGATTTAATGCTTGTTTATTGGCAAACGGAGGGCATTTAGGACATTTTTATGAGGTTCTCTTGTTTCCGACACCAATTCTTCATAATAAATAATTTCCTTTCCTTCTTTGCCGATAACCAAACTATGTTTCTTATTTTTGTTTGCAGGGAATTGTCAAAACTTTTGTCGATAATGTGGAGATAAACGGAATAATGAGCAATGCTGTGATGTATCACTAACCAGAGACTATCTTTCACTGACAATTTAACCAGTGATTATTATGCAATGACAACTGAACCCGCTTTTTCAAAACTATTTTTCATTTTTAAACATTATGTCAATAATAATAACAATAAAATAATAATAATAATAATAATAATAATGATTTGTTCTGAAAATGTGGAATTAATTTATTTATACTTCTTTAAAACGAAAAAAAAAAGGTGTTTAATTCTGAAGCATACCTGTTGAGAAACGAAAACAAGCAAAGTGTATTTTTAAATCTATCTGGATGTATATTTTACACGGCTAGCTTATTTCACTTTTAAACAATTTACAAAGACTTCATTGTTCTTGTCAATACACTTGTCTTTCGACACCGAACAAGCAGGCACGTGCCTTTCTCTTTCAACTCATGGACACTACGGTCACCAGCTCTCCTCCTCAGGGTGGCGTTAGTGGGAGAGGGGATTAAGCGTACTTCCCGGCAGTTTACCTGCTTGAAACCGCTAGCCCCTGCCCGAAATACTCAAACATAGTTGCCAGCGCAATTCCCTTTGCCTGCTGTGGGTTGCATTTTAAACTCACCTCAATAGTAAAAAAAGAGTTGACATAGTACCGAAAACAGTATCAGTATCAAACAAGTAAGCCGGTACGAAATTTAACCCAATAAATCACTACAATGGGATCTAATGGAAATAAATTCATTTATATCCCAAAGGAGAGCCAAAGTGTTTCAGAGGATATAGTAAAAATGTTTCAAAAGATACATTTTTCTTCCACTAAAATTTGTTCTCCGTAATTAATTCATTAATTAATGTCATGTTAATTGTTCTGAAAGTATTAGTAGTTTTCGCATATTTTTTTTAGCAAAAAAGCGCAATATTAATATAAACCAAGATTTTTTCACAAGTGATTCCCATTTTTTTCAAACTTTTTGTTGGGATAGTTATAAATGCATTGTTTGTCATGACATAAACGTCATTTTGCTGTATTATTTTTTTTCCACAAATACAATTTTTATGTATATTTCAGGTTAATATTTACACTACCGGCAATTTGTATACATAAATGCAAGTATGAGTATAAGCGCTTCAAATTATGTTTAATAAGTTTATGGAAAACCTAAAATTTCATTGAAAATGAGATCCAAATTGAGCATTTTCAGAAATGATCAAACATAAAAAAACGCCTCCGTATTCTTTCTTCGAACTTTTTGCATAGCTAGTATTAAATACACTGAATCACAAGACATTAATGCCCCTTTCATATATTCTTTTGATTTTTCAAACATTACATAAACGAACTTTTCTAAATATCTCTCACAAATATCTCGTCAATATTTACATCTTGGGTATTTCTTATATAATATCACATTTGTGAGAACACATGCTTCAAATAATCTTTATGGATTTTCTACAGTACACTATGTGAACTTTCAGAAATATTCAAACGACATTTCTTATAATCGTCTCCAAATTTTTCAATGAAAAAATTCCAAATAGAACAGGATTTTACCCTTTACTATTCTGCAATTCATATTTCAATTATACTGTCGGTGATCCAAAAATCGACAAAACGTTGACAAAAAAATATATTTTAGGCGCCAATAGATAGCATCTTAGAACAGGGTGGGGCAAAACTGAAAAGATAACAGACTGAAGCAATAAGGAAACTAACCAGTACGAGAAAACCTGCGTCATCATGTAACACTACTAGTTCTTTATTTAAAATGCTTTTAAAAAATATTAGCGCGATTCATAGAGTAAATATTTCAAATTTTGATTTTACAAAGATTTCGAGTTATTGCTCATACTTGAGAACCCAAGCTATATAGTAGGTCCCCTGCTAAGCTCAATCTTCTAAAATGAAATATATAGAAGGCAGGTTAACGGGGCTTGGTCAGTAGGAGTAAAAAGAAATTAAAACATGGTTGTTGGCAACGTTTCGGAAAATGTATTCCCATCCTCAGGGTTATATATGGAAATACATTTTCCGAAACGTTGGCAAACAACCCTGTTTTAATTTCTTTTTACTCCTACTGACCAAGCCCCATTAACCTGTCTTCAATATATTATTTATGGTCGTTAAGTATTCTCCATGATAAAATGAATATAGTAGGATTCAGGAGATCCTACACATCCTAAAACATTAGGATGTAATTTAATAAATATGGATATGAACTTGATATTTTACTAGATGAAATTATTCAGATAATTAAAATGCTTCGTGTATGATAATTTTTTCTTGATCTTGTGTATTATATTATCAAATTCATTTCTAAATATTTTCTGTTCTGAAGGAACTAGGTATACACGTGATACAAATTGTTTAAAACCTATTTGATCTCTTTTGTCTTGCAGTTGGGTTTCTCGAAATCAGCCATTGAATGACATAATACTGATTATTTATGAAGCGATGTTAGCACCCGATTTTACCTTGCTTTTATCTTTTCCAATAATCTCAAAAGTTCCGACAATATTTTTCTCTGACGTTTCCTCACTAAATGATGTTATTGTCAATACCTTTTTTCTCAACAGTTATTTCATCAACTTCAGATGGTATATGAATAGCATTTACTAGTGACGTGCACCAACAAATTTTTTACCAAAATCATGCCAGCTTTGACTAATAATTGATGAACATTGTCAAAAACATTTTTAGACTAAACAAAATTTAATGACAAGTATGTTCAATTACAGTACGGGATGGTAGATGTAAAGAGTGTGACATACATTAACTCTCAAGTGAAGTTATGATTAGCGCCAAGGGAAAGTATAGGAAGCTCCGCGTTGAAAAATGGTAAGTCGTGGGTCGAAAGAATGAAAAATATAACGTATCTTTCAGAACTGCAAAACTAGAATGGAATAGATATACCATAAAATGAAAGTCAATTTTGAATGTCATACATGATGCTTTTAACCGTTCGAGTAAATATTAAGATAGTGTTAAGCATTTCTCAAAATGCTAAATTTTGAGAATATTTTTAGAAAAAACTTTTGATCTATCCAGAAATTGTATAATAAATCATTTGAAACCTGAAGCTCTTGTACTCACAAATGCAACCAAGTATAGAAAATGCCCGTAAAGAAAACATTCACGATGTGAAACACACTATTTTTAAAAAAATTGAGTAATTTTTTATAAATAAAAAGAATGCTTCAAAATGGCTTTAATGCCATTATATATATAGTGAATTTAGCCCTATTGTTTCGTCCAAAAATTAAAATAATAAATTTGATGCCGTTTGAGAAAATCTTGTTTTTAAAATTGTTCAAATTTTATTCAAAATTATAAGGAAACAACTATTTTTTCAAACGTACCACGTGACATTAATTACAAAACTAATAATGGAGAATAAATTTAATTTGAAGGAAAAAAATTATATAATGTAGTGGTATGAAGGGGTCCAAAAAGTTTCGAATTCATGCAATACTTAAAAATTCAGAATTAACACTGAAAATGGGACCTACGCAATCAAGCGTATGTCACTCTAGTCTTAATTGAAATATCCCAGATACTTCTTGAAATATACTCCAAATTTTATATATATTTCTCAAAATCGCGGAACGTTGAGAGGGGGGCGAGATCGATCACAAATATTCATTTTGGCAAAAATCCTACGAATAATACAGGTGCTAGTGGACGGACGGACTGACGGACGTTTAAAAAAACAAACATGGAAAAAACAACACTTTCTTGGTATCAGGATGTGTCGTGTATTTCTGTTAAAATTTCAAAATAGATTTTTCGCTGCGTGTGTCGGTAATATATTGCGTAAATTATTCCGTTTATACTACTTATATGTATGCTGGTGGGAGATACCTAGTTGGGGAAAACCTCGCTAGTCGACAAGTAGGTCGGCGCCGGAACTCACCTACCACCAGAGAAACATCACCCCCACCTCCCGATAAAAAAACATTCACCACACTTACGGGACTAATGACATAGCCGTTGTCGCGTCCTGAAACTCTAATCAGTAGACATCGGATGTTTAGGCACCAACAAATCGTCTTTTAGGCGCCTAAAAAGGCGCTGAAAATGTCAAGAAAAAGGAGGGAAAAAAAGGCACTGTCATAAGTTACGTAATAAAATGGAAAATTATATTTTTTGTCTATATTATTTTGTAAACTTTAATGTAAAACTAGATTTACATATTTACAACTCTTCTACATTTTATTCTTAATAGTTTCCATTAACCAGTAATATTTACATATTACCTGTAAATTTTCAAGGATCACAATTTCAAATTTGCCATGACTGGGAGACAAAATCATTTTGAATGCGGAGAAGGATATCTCGGAAGGAAGGAACGATGTGACTGGCATATATTTTAGCAGTCCAACACTAGCAATACTGAAACCTTCTGGGAATTTATATTTATTTCCACTTAAAATTTCGGCTCCCTCGGTGTATTGTCTATCGTCCATGTTCTCAGATCATGGCTGGTATT
Source organism: Teleogryllus occipitalis (assembly GCA_011170035.1). Lineage (NCBI taxonomy): Eukaryota > Metazoa > Arthropoda > Insecta > Orthoptera > Gryllidae > Teleogryllus > Teleogryllus occipitalis. Next base: position 101,299 of record BLKR01004216.1, on the reverse strand, counting down.
TATGAAATAGGGAAATGAAATTTAAAATTACGAGAGAATTCCTGAAAGTATACCAACTGATTTTTCTCCAAGACGTGAATTGAAGGTTTCGTAATGAACGGTCACGTTGGACCATCGCCGATTTTCCGATACCTTAGCATTGTGTATAATAAATAAATATAATAAATAAAAGGCAAAAAAGTCCTAAAAAAGGTATTTATGCAAAAAATAGGCATTTATGCTAAAATAAGCAAAAATAAGCATTATAAAACTTCGTCATATGTCATCATTTGTCATGATTCGTGGACATATATCATCAGCCTTCTTCCATCTTCTAGCGAATTATAAACAGAGGGAATGTCTTTAAATATACCACATTCACAGGCCTAGTAGGATGTACCTAAAAACTTTCCCGGTCCGTTTTTCTTAACCTGACCTGCACTTTTGAAAAAAAAATTATTATATACGTACGCGCGTTCTTAGAAACTTAATAATAATAATAATAATAATAATAATAATAATAATAATAAATAATATTCATAAATTATCAATAAAATTTTTGTGAGTAACAAGAACGATATTGCCATCCCCTCGACAAATATTTAAACATTATGAATATACTTACACATCCAGTAAATAAAACAGTGTATGAACAATTATTAACTTAGATTGGCAAACGTCCGGATGAGTTAATTTAACATAAATTAGAAACATCAAAATTTATGCTGCGTCCACGCAACCTTAAAAGAAAATGGCTTAGGGGCTATGCCATAAATTACGTTCCAAGACAAATTTGGAATACTTTGGAAGCACCCTTCCTCCTTAACGCAACTGCAACGCGTACATGAACCTTTCCAAGTAATTATGTAATGCTTGCGGCAAGACACCCCCTTTCAAAGAAGTAAAATAAAATTATAAAGCACTAACAACGCCTTTTATTAATTTTATTTCTGTTACGTATTAAAATGTATGATACTGACTGCCACTGACTATAAAATTGAGACAATTTGTTAATGAAGGTAGGCCGCGTAGGTGAGAAATGTTCTGACAAGGCGTCTCTCGTCGTCAGGTTTTTCGTCCAGTTTCCCTGATCCATTGAGCAAATGCTGAGATGGCCCCTTGTTTTGCTTCTGGACATAAATGTAACTTCATTTTCTGTGCACGTCTTCTAGAATTCAGTGGAAAATACAATTATTCAAATTATCGTTTCCACGTTGTCGCGGCAGGAAGTAATAAGAGCCAAAATTTATTGCTTATTTATCCTTGAAAATAGATTTTATTACATGGGAGTTTTTTTTCTTTCTTTTTTTTTCTCCCTTTCAAAAATTCAAAATTTAAGTAGTATATGACTTAGTGTAGGGATCACAGAATTTTGAAAATGTGCACACAATTCACTTTTCCCCATAGCACGTCATACGCAGTTTTTAACTGTTTTTTTGACGTAAAATAAATAAATAAATAAAATAAAATGAATGAGGCATGTGTTTGGAGTCTACTGAACCAATTATTTGAACTCTAGAATTTCTGTTTTGATCAGTTTTGATTATTTTCTTCGTAATTTAACAGTTCCAATTAATATACCGTTGATGAAAAAATAGTTTAATTTATTGTAACAATTTATGAATCACTATTTTTTATTTATTCATATTTTTTAATTAAATTAAAAATTATTATAATGTTCTAGTATAAAACTGAAAGGAATTACTTCAGAGAATGTGGCAAAGTTTTAAAAATAAGTATCAGCATTACGTAACCTGAATTATGACCCCCTACCCATATGTAACGCAGCTTGACGCTGCTAGAAACACCCTCTCCCTTCTTTAGCGTTAAGTAATTTATGGACGATCCCTTAAATCTCCATTAGAAGATAAGTATTTACGAAATATAAAGTTAAATACGTAACGTTTAAATAAACTACTCAATACTAAAAACAAATATGATAAACCAAACAATTTGGGTCTTGTACTTACAACGTACGATGCGATGGTGCAAGCCAGCAAGTGAAGACACGATGTTCGCCACACCTCTCTCTTCGGCTGTAGACTGGAAAGCACTGTCACACGAACTGAGTGTTGGCTACCTGCTCGTCGCCTAGCGCGGGGGAGAAGTGAACTGGGGGGGGGAGGAGGAGAAAGGGGTGAGCCCTGCGCCCTAATGGGTCGGCCCTTCCATGCTGCCCATGGGCTGCCTCGAGGCGCCTGCTGCACCTGCCCTGCGTAGGGATCGCAAAAAACATCGATATTTTAATATAATCGATGTTTTCCACCAGAAACATCGATATATTACCATCAATGTTCTGTTTTCGATGTTCTTTTCAGGCCAATATATTTTTCCAGAAACAAAAAGTTTTAAAAATTATCTTTTTCGATTTTTTATACGTGGTAATATAGTTTTTCAACCTTTAATTGTATAGAGTATTGATGAGAAACTTAAGGTAAAAGAGTACTTTAAAGCAGAATACTATACTTTAAACTAATATTTACTTGAATGTATATTAGATACGGACGTTTTACTTCGATGATTTATGAAAGTCAGAAGATGGAATAATAGCAAAACACGATGTCTTATTTTTTATTTACTTATTAAAAAGGGATGCGCATGATATAAACATCATTATTAACACATCACCTACACGCGACCAAACAATAAAATATACCTTTATTTCATTTCATTTTAAAAATGGAAGCAGTAAGGGTAAATACCATCTATTTTATCACAATTAAAACTGATATTCTCAGCATCAAATGTTTTTCTGGATGTTTTCATCGACATCGAAACCTTTTAGTGATGTATCGAAATATGGGTGTTTTGATAAAATTTGCCATCACTAGCCCTGCGGCATGCGCTGTCTTAGGTCTTTCCTCAGCCGCGTGGGGAGCTGTGTGACTGGCCCAGGAGAGGGACGGGGCTGGCCGCGTAACTGTGACGTCAGCGAAGTAGTGCCAGCAGCTTCTGGTCGACAATGGTGGCTGGCTCGGCGGCTATTACATCGATATATTAACATCGATATATTAACATCGATATATTAACATCGATATATTAACATCGATATATTAACATCGATATATTAACATCGATATATTAACATCGATATATTAACATCGATATATTAACATCGATATATTAACATCGATATATTAACATCGATATATTAACATCGATATATTAACATCGATATATTAACATCGATATATTAACATCGATATATTAACATCGATATTTTGCTTTCGATCTTTTCTACACATCGATATTTTGTTGCAAAAACATCGATTTTTTAAATTTATGTTTTTTTAATAAAGTAGTTGAAGCACGTTGTAGAGTAGCAGCATTCCACAGCAATATCGTTTAGCGTCCTCCTCTTTATCACGCTGCACATTTCGCCTGTGCATTCTGAGGGAATTTTAGGTGGTTTTACTTCGATGGTGTATGAATGGCAGTGACTAAAGGATAAAGTAGCGTAACACGATTTTTTAATGGTTAATGTTATGTTTTACATTCGATAATTTTTATTAACATAGTACTAATATGCTGGTAATCAAACAATCAAATATATCCCTCTTACGTACTGTAATTACAAATGGATAGGAAAATAGCATGTTTATTAGTTTCTAATTAAAACATTGATGTTTTGAACATCAATGTTTTTTGTCTATGTTTTCACCGACATTGAAAACCCTTTAGCGATGTATCGATGTTTTGGTAAAAAATTCCATTACTAGCCCGGTTGCATTATAAGCAAATTGCGGATCATCCGGCACCGGGCCGCGCTGTTTGGCTAGTAGGCGTGGAGGTCGAAACAGCGCGAAATTTGATGACGGGCGTATGTCCGATAAGCAACTGAGTTAAATTTAATTCCGTGCGTTTCGCTATAAATTTTTAAACTAATATGCAATCCTAGATTCATTCGCGTATCAAAAATGACCCTCTATTTTATTCCAAGGATTAACAACAAGATTTATTAAAAAGACGTAATTTAAATGCGAACAAATCGAAACTTGTACGCATTGCTATTCAGAATATTTTTATCTAGTTTTTGATGTTAAAGGATATATGAGCTCAGGGACAACTCACTTTCTTGTTTAGCATTGTTGAACGGAGCCCCATGGGTTCGACGGTGGCGAATTTTCGACGAATTTGATCGTCCATACTAACTAGTGTAATGGAGAATTACAGCGGTCGGGTGCTCTGATTGATGGTTTTCTTGGACGATACCTCACTAGGAGGACACTAGGAGAGGAGTTAAATCACGCCACGCAGATATGTAGTTCACCATCAGGCTTAATCTTCGAGCGGGGAAGGATCGCTACCAACACCTGATATTGTAAAAGGAGCGCTACACTCAGGGGCCGTTCATAAGTTATGTAATGAAAATTTAGAGTATTTTTAATACCCCCTCTCCCCTCTGTAAAACTCCTAATTTTTGTTGTTAAAGAATGTATGAGCTCAGCGACAACACTCTTTCTAATGCAGCATTGTTGAACGGAACCCCATGGGTTCGACCGTGGCGAATTTTCGACACTAGTAACGTAATTGATCGAACATACTAATCAGTCTAAAGGATAATTATAGCGGTTGGGTGCTCTGATTGGTGGTTTTCCTGGACGGAACCTCACTAGGGGGATTCTAGGAGAGGCGAAAATCACGCCACGCAGGTGTGTAGATCGCCACCAGACTATCTTCGAACGAGGAAGGATCACTACCAACGCCTGATGTAAAAGAAGCTCTACACTTAGGGGCCGTCATAAATTACATATTGCAAATTTAGAGTATTTTGAATACCCCCTCTCCCACCTGTAACACGCCCGCAACACGCGCTTTAAACCACCTAAATAATTACGTAACGCTTGCGATAATACCCCCCCTTGTAAATGCAAGAAGTGAAAATAAATTTTAGCACAGTACAAATTTTCTCATTTTATGTGTGTTGTATATTAAATTTTATGATAGTCAAAATTGCAATTAGTTGGCGATGCTGACTGCAACTATCCGTAAGATTGTGGGCAAATTTTGAATGAAGGAAGAACTCGTAGGCCAGAAAATTTCTGACCACAAGCAGAGCGAACGCCGTCGTGGACGGCGCATGGGCGAGAGTGCTGCGCCAATTCAATTGTATTCTACAAAATACTAAAGATGAGTTTTGAAAATTTTCTTCGTCATCTTTCAGATTCAATAAAAATATATGAAAAAATATTTGATTTATTCATATTATTAACAATCTAATAACAAAATTATTTGAGTTTTAAAACAAATAATTAAATAATATTTTGAAATTTTGGTGTAAGACTCATAAAAGAAAGTATTTCAACAAATGTTAAAAATGTTTAAAAAATATCTGGGTTACGTAATTCTAATTGAATATCCCCTACTCACCTTTAGCGTTACGTAATTTATGGACGACTGATGACCTAAAATTCTTTGAAAGTGACCATTAAAATTATTTAAGAATTAGAGGATAACGACTTATAAAATTGAATAAAAATTAGGGGAAATGAACTAATGTTTTTAAAAAAATGTGTATGTATATGTTTATTTATTCAATGAATTTTACTATTTTAAATAAAATGTATTTATATAAAATTATATTTAACATAAAGTCTTTATTTTAGGAGGAAATGTAATCGTTTCTCCGATCTTTCAACCGTCAATTTTGAAAGGTCGAGGAAGTTACCGAAAATCCGTATAGTTTTGAGAGTAGGAAAAACAGTCCTCAGGAGTAGTGAATTTCATCATCAACTGATGATACAATAAGAACTTTGTTTTAGTGTGTCATTGTAAATTCATGAAGCATTCACTAACAAAACACGCGAAAAGGAAAACAAATGCGTAAAAATGACAAATGCCATAAAGGTCCTGTAAAAAAGGGCCTAACAATAGAAAAATGGCAAGAAATGAAAAAAAATATCCAATAACTATTCATTACTATAGCCTAGTCGTAATAAACATTCATTTACAAGTTAGCTGAGTCTAGAATGCACCAATAGAAAGATGACATATTAGAATTCGAGCCCTGCTGATGCCGAAGTATTTGCCGTGCTCTGAAACAAGGCCCTAGGTCTTGAGGCGGAAAAACATCACCGCAGGCCACCGCTAATATTCTGGAGAGAGGGAGAGAGAGAGGGAGAAATAGAGTAATAATAATAATAATAATAATAATAATAATAATAATAATAATAATAATAATAATAATAATAATAAAATAATTTATTGGACATCACTTTTATGAACAACTTACAAGTGAATAATTACATTATTTCAGTTTAATAGAATATACAAAAAACATAATATATTCATAAAGGAGCAAAACCACCACCATTTTGTTTTACAATGGCATATGATTAAAGTTAATGAGTAAAGATCACACCAAAGAAAAAACGTATTATAAAGTACAATATTTAAAATATTTACTATCTATTCGCTTCCTGCCGTTTCAGATCCCCCCCTCCCTGTCACATGGCTTATTCCCGAGGATTTGATGCAACTGAGGGACCGTCAGGGTTGAAGACGGGCGGCGAAAGGGTTAGAATGAAACCCGAAAAACAGCCAAAGATCAGCCGCATATTACAATGAAAATGTTTTCTAAGAACGGGTTCACAAAAAATGAAAAAATCTTTAAGCTGTGAATTCAAAACTTAGTTGTCTAACAACCGCACAGACTCTGGTTTCCCTGGGTAGGTAGTACTACCATAACATTGCAAATTGTGTAACACGGACACTTTAGCTCCTTGAAGGCTTTTCTTCAGCAACATCGCGTGAGAGATTCAAGTTTGCAATTTTGAAAGTTAATAGCTTTTAACGACAATTCTACTCATGGATTAAACAGACCAATTATTTACCAATTAAACCAGACCAATTATAGACCAATTGCAATTCAGAATTCGTCAAATCTCAACCAATACGAACTGTCATTCGCAACGAATAATGAGATAATTCCATTTGTCATCTTCTAACTTGCGTGTTAAGGAAATCTAGATACAGTGGTTTCTTTTGTTTTGACCCGTATTATTTTGTTCGCTGTGTTGAAACCGATTCTAGTGCAACACTTTTTTAGTTGCAATAACACTAGTTGAAAAAATATTTAGGGTTTGCGATTTTCGAATATTCGAAGGTTTCACTGAAAATCGAACCAGCGGCAGATCCTACAGATCTTTGAGCGAAAAAAATATAAAAAATAATAAATAATAAAATAAAAATGATAAATGAAAATGATAAAATAAATAAAAAATGCAAAATATAAAAATGAAGGCACTCTGAGTAAATTTCGAAAATGTCGTTGATGCTTCATGTAAAGTACCCCAATATTAAAATATCCGATTCAAAGTGAAATATCCGATTCAATCGTGACTTCAGCTTGATCGATAAGGGAATATCAAAATTTACGAAAATCCTGTGTGAGATTTAGACCCTATTGTTGTCCATATGCAGACGGACGTTTTGCTGAAAAAAAACAACACTTTTTTGGTATCATGGCCAAAACTTGGATTGTGACTAAATAAGGTCTTAGGAAATATATATAAGGGCAGGAACAATCCATTTTTTCGATATAAGGGATTAACAATATGCATTTTTCTGTCGAATAATGGCACGTTAAGCTGCAGCATTACATTACTTTATTCATACAACGTAAGTGGCATACGAGAAGGTAAAATTGACAAACCTTATTTCTTTGATACCCGACATATCGTTTACTCGAAGCAGCTACTACTTCAAATGGTATGTTCGTGTTACGTTAAGTTGGTGTAGGCGGGTATTTTTCAATTATGACGATAATCATAATCCTTGTCTAATTCCTAGATAGATGATATTTTATTGGTTTAAGCAAAAATATATAATCTAGCAATAGGAAGAGATAGTATGTATAAGGTGGCCTGTGTTATTCAATTAAATCAACCCATACACCATCAAATGCCGCGCGCTTGCGTCGGTTATGAATCTGTCCGGCCGGGGCGGTTTCCATAAACTGTCCCATTTAGGGATCAATGCAGTGGCTACAGATTGACAACCTGCACACCCTAGAAGCTCCGTCGATCATCTTGATTGATTCCATAAGTTTCCGGCCTCACTAACTTGTGTTTTTGATAGGAAGAAAAAAAGAACAGTGTCTGATGAGAGTAAGGTAAAAGAAGCAGTTTTGATCATTTTGCCTGCAAAAATTGGGAATATTTTTTAAAATGTCTAGAAATGTTAATATCAGATGTGAAAATTGGGTTGGGGCAAAGGAAGATAAGTTTTAAACTGAATCTTCCTTTGCCCCAACCCAATTTTCACATCTGTATATTAACATTTCTAGGCCTTTGAAAACATATTCCCAATTTTTGCACGCAAAATGGTCAAAAACTGTTTCTTTTACCTCCCTCTCATCTGAAACTCTTCTTTCCCGAAGGTTTTTCTTCAATTTTGATACATGGTAATTGCTACAGTTTTGATACATACGTCGCAGGGTGCCCAATCTGGACTTTAGGACTTTTTTTTTACTTTAGGACTTTTTTTTTTTGACTTTAGAGTGAATCTTCAAACTTCGTAAAGCCACAGTCCATAACATTCTTTGCGATCTGAGGAGTAAGCACTGATGCGTTGACATGAAGACGCTAAACACCATGATATTTCACGCATTACACCCAAATCAAGTATATCTCCACAAAAATGAGAGAGATGTCGGCTACAGACTTATAGCATTACAACAATTAAATATGTGAATATACCTAGCTCAGAGGTTTTTCCCCATAGATAAGCGTTATTTTGGTGAGACCGGAAACTTATATTTGGGTTTTCGTAACGTGGTGCATGGGGGTATTAAAGGAATATGGCACGACTTTCCGCGTCTTTCTCGGTGGTGGCGCTAGATGTCGCTTGATCTGCAGCACTGCTGGATACAGTGGCAATCATGCAACATCTGGCGGCACAATCGAGGAAGACTCAAAAAGCCACGGCATATTCCATCGTGAAGACAATACCCCCAGGAGAAACGTTACGAAAACCCAAGTATATAGAATCGCTTACATATGTCTACCTTAAGGGATCGCGCACCTCGGAAGACACAGCAAGGTCAAAGGGAGTCTTTCCCTGTCTGTTCCTCATCTTGCTTGCTCCGGCTTCCAACAGAGCTCGCACTGAGTCCACTCTCGCTCTTATGAAAGTTTAATAGAAAGGCGTCATTCCAAATCAGTTCTTGGCACTGATATCTGCTGCTCGGCGCAGTAACTCCCTGACGCATGCTGTGTGTCCGTTACGGGCATGCATGCATGCATGCATGCATGCATGCATGCATGCATGAAGGACATGGCGCTTCTGGCATAAATCTGTCCGATCAGGGCCGTTTCCACCAACTGCTCCAGTTAGGGATCAATGCATCGGCTACAGATTTGACAACCGGCACACGCCAGAAGCGCCAGCTATCCTGTTGTGTATGTCTACCTTAAGAGATCGCGCACTGGAGAAGAAACAGCAACGTCAAAGGGAGTCTTTCCCTGTCTGTTCCTCACCGCAGTACTGGCTCCGGCTTCGAGCAGAACGTGCACGCAGTCCACCTCCGCCCATAAGGCAGCTTCATGGAGGGGCGTGTTTCCGAAACAGTTCTTGGCACTGATATCTGCTGCTCGGCGCAGTAACTCCCTGACGCATGCTGTGTGTCCGTTACGGGCATGCATGCATGAAGGACATGGCGCTTCTGGCATAAATCTGTCCGATCAGGGCCGTTTCCACCAACTGCTCCAGTTAGGGATTAATGCATCGGCTACAGATTGACAACCGGCACACGCCAGAAGCGCCAGCTATCCTGTTGTGTATGTCTACCTTAAGAGATCGCGCACCGGAGAAGAAACAGCAACGTCAAAGGGAGTCTTTCCCTGTCTGTTCCTCACCGCAGTACTGGCTCCGGCTTCGAGCAGAACGTGCACGCAGTCCACCTCCGCCCATAAGGCAGCTTCATGGAGGGGCGTGTTTCCGAAACAGTTCTTGGCACTGATATCTGCTGCTCGGCGCAGTAACTCCCTGACGCATGCTGTGTGTCCGTTACGGGCATGCATGCATGAAAGACATGGCGCTTCTGGCATAAATCTGTCCGATCAGGGCCGTTTCCACCAACTGCTCCAGTTAGGGATGAATGCATCGGCTACAGATTGACAACCGGCACACGCCAGAAGCGCCAGCTATCCTGTTGTGTATGTCTACCTTAAGAGATCGCGCACCGGAGAAGAAACAGCAACGTCAAAGGGAGTCTTTCCCTGTCTGTTCCTCACCGCAGTACTGGCTCCGGCTTCGAGCAGAACGTGCACGCAGTCCACCTCCGCCCATAAGGCAGCTTCATGGAGGGGCGTGTTTCCGAAACAGTTCTTGGCACTGATATCCGCTGCTCGACGCAATAGCTCCCTGACGCATTCTACGTGCCCGTTACGGGCAGCTGCATGAAGGACAGTGCCGGTGAAGTCAACGTCGGCGTTTATTTTAACGCCCGCCTCCAGGAGAGCTACCATGGGCTCCAGCCGGCCTTGACTTCCGGCGATCACGAGGCCCACTTTCCCAAGCCGTCCGCGCAATTCGTCGGGCAGCACGTCTGCGAACGCCCTGATGGCAGCGGAGCCTCGGGCACTCGAAAGTGCGCGTTGTACCTGTCGGGCGTTCAACGCCACCCCACAGCACAACAGATTTCGCACGGCGTCCGCCTCGCCGGCCCGCGTCGCCCACACCAACGCGCAATCTTCGTCGTGTGTGCATTTCGTCGCTGACGCCCCTTTCTCCAACAACTGATGCACCACTTGCCAGCGATGGGCTCTTGCAGCCAGCACAATTAAAGGAACGCCGTCTTCAGAACACGCATCAACGGACGCTCCCATGCCCAGGAAAAACTCCACCAAATCCCAATGCCCGCACTCCGCAGCAAGAACTACAGTTTTTTCGTTTGGTTTCGCGCCATAACGCAGAAGGAGTTTCACCAAACCCCAGCAGCCGCACGCAACAGCGAGGTCTAGGGGAGTGAAGCCGGAGGCGTCCTTGGAGTTGACCTGCGCCCCGCCCAACAGGAGGAATCGGGCGACTGGTAGGTGGCCTTGGGCAGCGGCGCAGTGCAGGGGGGTGTGCATCTGGTGACCTGTAGCGTTGACCTTTGCCCCTGCGTCTAAAAGCACCAACGCGGCTTTCAGGAAGCCTAGTTTGGCTGCAACATGAAGCTCGGTGTTTCCGTTTCGGGCGCGATGAGAATTTTTTTGCAGGTCTATTTTCAGGTGTGCTATAAACTTCAGGAGGTCCGCTTCACGTCCTTTGTTGCTTATCTCGAACAGTGACATGAACGGGGCGAAGGGACTTGGCGCGAAGTATTTGAAAGGGAGCCTTCCTCCAAAAGCCCTTTCTGGCAAAAGGGGATACGACTTTGGCCGTAGAGACCCAACGATTTTTCCCACAGATTCCTCAAGGTCGGATACCTTGGATTCCACTATATCCAGTTGTGCACACATACTTTTCATTATGAGTTGCATTTCTATAGCTGATGGTATCATTCTGCACAGTGAAGATGATCTGATAGTGCCCTGCAAAAGAGATATTAAATTAAATACAAACTGATTTTCATATGAAATATGCGTACACCTGAAATAAAACACAACCAAACGCAATATGTAAGGAAAGAAATTTACACTGTATATTTGTAATACTTTTTTGCTTCATTCTTCCCAAACTATTCACATTCGGACTACATATATATCTACTACGGACCATATTAAACCCTTCCCAGCAAATCGCTCTTCTTGTATCTTTACATTCTTCTCCTACTTTGCGTTTAATTTATTAAAGTAGACACACTTTTTATATTTTGCGATTTTGAAGAGGGCGAAGTATTAACGACCAACACCTGGGTAACTGCGCTTAGAAAGTAAACTTTCCAAGAAACAGAAAAATTTTATTGTATTGTTTTTATAGTACCTGATGATGGGAACAAGGCAGGGTCCCAAAACGTTATGTTGAAGAAAAAGAAAATATTTTAGTAATTAACTGGATTAACGTATTGTCCCAATTCGACATTTTGCCCACAATAATAAAAAAATTGACTGTCCATAATTTAAAAAAATTGACAGTGCGAAGGGGTTCACAAAACGTTATATCATTAGAACCTTTTGGAATATTAAGGTAAAACAAGTAATTAGTACAATAGATAGTAACTACAATGTGTTTAAATATGTTGATAGATTCAGTAAGTTATAAGCAAAATATGTTCCTTCAGACCGATACAACAATTCATTTCTTGTGAGATTCGTTTTAGTAATCAATTAAAGTATCGTCCATAAATTATGCAACGCTAAAGAGGGGTAGGGTGTTTGAGGCTGCATTACATAGAAGTAGGGGTTCATAGTCCCATGTTACATAATTCATTTTCAAAACTTTTCAACATTTACTGAAATAATTCCTTTTATCGGTCACATGCGTCTTTGACTCCTGATTACAATCAACCCTTGCAGGTTTGATAAGTGCACTTGTACCAACCTGTAAGTTAAGAACTTTAACATCGTTAGCAACGGGTTTTAACATCATTAGCAACGCAAACAACCATCGATTCATTGCAAGTCAAGTTTTTGTTAAGAACAAAACAAATCAGATCCAAACAATTCAGAAGTAATTCATATTGGTTTAGGGTAATAATTATTTTTAATTTCAATAGGGCCTATTATTAATAGTATAATTAGAAAAAAAGTAAATCAGGTAAATTAACCTCTTTTTCCTCACATTCCACCGAATGAAACTGCTCCAGTAATTATATTTACTGATGATATGAAGGTGTCGCCGCTGGAAGTCAACGCGCCAATTTCCTAACCGAACGTACGCGTTGTTTCTTTAGATACAGCAACAGAATTCATGTGTTTACTATCGCAGTAATGTAAATTTACGAATAATTTGTGAGATTTTATGGTGACCGATAAAATGCTGAACTTACCACGAAATGTTACAGTCTTATTACTGCCTAGTCCAAATTAAAAATCTCGTCTCCGCTACGCTCCGCCTCGATTTATAACGTTTAGCCTTAACAGTAATAACATAACATTATTCGGTATGTTAATGTCTACTATTCAGTCTTATACTAAAACATTAAAATATTGACCACAAATTAAAAATACATGTAAATTAAAAAGTTATGGTATATAGTAAATAATAAATTGAAATATTTTCACCAATATATATATATATATATATATATATATATATATATATATATATACTGTAAGATTACAAAGAAAATATTAAAAACTGATCTGTAGTTTATTCTAGAATCCAATTAAATAGGCCCAGTAGACTGAGTCTATGCATCATCCACGATGGCGTTTGCTTGGCTCGCCTACCGTCCATCCTTCTTTTAAAAATTGTCTCGGATCTTATTGTTAGGTGCATTCCTCATCGACAAATAATTCGGACTTTAATTATTATAAACTTTAATATATAACCAAAATTAACAACTGATTCTTACTGTTTTATAATTTATTTTTACTTATTGAAAATGGGGAGGGGGTCTTGTCGAAAGCGTTACATAATTAGTTAGGAGGGAAGGAGTTAAAGCGCACATTACAAGTGCACTACAGGGAGGAGGGGGTATTCAAAGATCTTCAGATTTGCGTTATATAATTTATGGACAGCCCCTAAGCAAGTTAAAAAAATATTTAAAAGCCTGAAATTCGAAAAGCAGTCAGACATTTCAGTTTTGTCTATCTGTATTAATTAACGTTATGAATATTAACAACCAGTCAACAAATTAAAAAATCGAATTTATAAGAAACATAATGTGACATACCGATATGTCACATGAAAATAAACAAACATTTATTTGCAGACTATATGGTGGAACATGCATTAGAATATATCACGAGAGCAAAGGCTTAGCAACGACCGGGAATAAACAATGTAGTTTTTGTTTTTTGTAAATGCATTAGGAGGTGGCTGCATGCCGAAAGTAGAAAATTTGGGATTGGGCGAAGAAGTTTAGACGATCGAAAGGTCAGCTACACCAAAATGTAACGAACGTATGGATTGGCTGGGTGAGAGAAGGACGGTCAAATGTTATGAAAAAAAAAGAAGATATGTCTTCGAGGGATGAATCAAGCAGGAAGATTCATTCAGACCGGCATCGCGTGTCTGAACTGATTGTAGGTTCGTGAGAGGGAGCGAGTGTAGTGCAGATAGTCAGAGTCGGGTTATCAGATCGTGAAATTTTAAGGACAGTAAATGATATTGCAGATATTGCAATGTGGAAGTAATATTGATGCATAAATTGGGACTTTGTCGGGAGTGGTAATCGAGTTATAGATTTCGGGACTATGTCATAGGACGTAATCGGGACTGATAATTTTGATAGTTTGAGACCAGTTTGGATAGGAGCAGAAGAGGATTTCTTGGGACTTTGGACTACGGCAAGCTCGTAAGATATTTCGACTGAGAAGTCTACGAGGGACATCAACGAAGAATAGATAAGTTAACCGCGGTATAAAACTGTAAAATTCAAAGATATCTTGATCAAAGGCCTAACATCAAAATAATTTATTAAATTCACTAAATTGTTTACTAAAAGGTAACAATAAACTTTATTAAATTTTGTTCTTTAAAAAAGAAAGTGATCTTTCATTTAGTCAATCCAACAGTAATGAACTAGGAATTAGAATCATTCTATTTCAGATTCCCAGCAGCGCTGTATAGTCTGCGGATCCTATAATCCATTATAAAGGTAATAAGGATTATAATATATCGTGACCCATTGACCCAGCAAGCCGGACGCTAAGATAATTGCAAGAAATTAATGTAGAGAAATTTTGTATATCTCAATAAATGAAAAATTCTTTATAAGGATACATTCAGTCGGCTGAACACTACATCTGTAGCTCCCACCCCCGAGATTGGGTGTGCCTATGTTTTCAATAACTTATTTCAATTTTTTACGTTTATTGGGGTCTTTTTCAAACATTTATCGTGGGCCGAGAATTGTAGAAAGAATTTGTTTACATTTTAAAACTATTGAGTATCATATCAAATAAAATTGTCAATATTAAAAAGCACTTGAAAAAGAAACTACATGTGTTTGGGGTGTAAAGATGCTAAAACCATCTGGCCAAAATTTCGTGGACATGCATTTACGGAACTAACAACCATAACAATTGTGTGCGGAAAAATCAATCAAGTAAGTGAGAGTTTGTACAGTTGAGAACTAAAGTGGCATCGAATTCTAAATTTACACAGAAAGAGAAAAAAAACACGCCTGTACGTCAAGTTATTCATAGCGTCCTTTGTCAGATCATCAGCTGTTACGGTGTCATCCAATCGGGAGCCTAAACGTCGCTACTGTATGTGTCATCCAAGCTCACGATTGAATGACTCGGTAACAGCTGATCTACGTCATCAGACCCTATAGTTAGTTAGTTAATGCCTTATTTTACGTGGCGAGACTCGGGCCATCAGGCCCGCTCTTCCGTCTAACCACGCAAATTTCGCCACGCTCCTTTCACCACCTAGCGGAGAAAGGAGGTATTTTGGGCGACGAAACAGGCGGATCTCAATTTTGCTCAGAGGCTTCATTTAGGCTTGAGGATCTTTTACATGCAGTAAATCTACTAACATGGGACAGCCGGCTTTACTTCCCCTCCGAAGGAAGCCAAGGAAGACCCTATATTTAATTCGAAGATACAGACATCTCACAGGCGTACGCAGAGAGTAGGGCTGTTGGGGAAACTTGCCACAGGCCTTCACTTAAGTCGGTTCTCAAAATGTTGACAAAATTTACTTCCTTCAATACTTTGAAGAAAAAACTTAACTGTAAATCAAAAATAATTCACTTTAAAATATATTGTTGAGGTTGCGAAATATTGGGAGAGCTTTTCGAAGAGATTGTGCCAGGGAACTGCTAATCATTTTTCGTGCACTCGTAGAAAAATCTTACCATGAGGGTAGACTCTAAAATGACGAAAGTCCAGAATATTAGCATTCCTTGGCATAAGAATCATTAAGTATTTAACACTCCGTCACTCTTGGATATAGTCAAACAGAAGTTTGTTTTCTTGTTAAGAAAGGAATGATAGCCTCCCACGTATAAAAACAATGTTTCTATTCCTCTAATGGTATCTGGGAAAAATTTGTCGATAAACTTATCTCTGTTATGCAGCGTCGCCATACCCAGAAGTAAAATATTTGTGCCTGTTTGATAGAATTCATACCTGCGAGTACTGGCTTATGGAACGGTGTTTTTGCATACTTGATAAAAATGATATTTTTCTGCAATATGAAAATGTTTAATATTTCAAATGTGTTTATGCGTTTCTCTTCGTTAGTGTGCAAAAACAAACAGAAGATACAGAAAACTAAATAATGTGGGAGTTCGACGTAGTCCAACGCGCGGCGGCGGCGGCGATGGTGTAACGGTTATCGGACTGTTATACCCAAGTTTGCGGGCTCGAACCCGATCGAAGCCGTGGATTTTTAAGGGCGAAAAAATCCTTCGTACGCCTTCCTTCGGAGGGGAAGTAAAGCCGGCTGTCCCATGTTAGTACATTTACTGCATGTAAAAGATCCTCAAGCCTAAATGATGCCTCTGAGCAAATTCAAATCGCCTGTTTCGTCGCCCAAGTAAGACCTTCCTTCTCCCATGGTTGGTGAAAGGAGCGTAGCGGAATTTGCGTGGTCAGGCGGAAGAGCAGGCCTCATGGCCTGAGTCTCGCCACGTAAAATAAGGTACATTCAATTCAATTCAATGCGCGAGTACTCGTGCTGCGAATAGCCGTGCGAGTGACGGAAATACAATAAAGATCCAATATGGTTTGTAACTAATTATTTACGTTTTTTCCCAAGGTGTATTCAATTATAATATTAGCACAGATACATAAGGGAGTAATGACCTAAGCGATTGACGCGTCCGGAATCACGAACAAACCATCGAATGGCGAGTGACGGAATGTTAAGAAATTGCCAACGTAACCTGTCTAGGCGAAAAGGAAATAAGTTTTCCTTCTGATTCTATTCCTTATTGGTAGCACATATGCGCGTCCAGTTTCTGGCCTGCTAGAACTTACACGTGCACCGAAAACTCAATTTCAATTAGCTGTGGAACGCTACCAACCTTGCGTTCTAGTTCGTTTTACGCTACCGAGGAGATCTGCCGTGAGGCCGCTCGGCTGCAAATTCACAAAACAATGCGATTCCATCGCGTGTTACGTGGAAAGAGTCCGGATTCCGCGAAATTGAGACAATATGCAATGTTGTCTATAATCGCCAAAAAGAAACAATGTTTACTTTAACCAAAACAAGATATAGTATAATGAATTAGTTTACATTTGCATTGTATAATTTTAAAAAAAGACTCAATATGCCTGTAATAAATAATGTACTTCCGGGTCAATGACCCCCCCCATCTCGATCAGGTTTTTGTCTAGTTTCCCTGATCCATTGAGCAAATGCTGAGATGGCCCCTTGATTTGCTTCTGGACGTAAATGTAGCTCCACTATGCGCACGTTTTGTTTAACTTTCCTTTGCTTGTAGTGGTAGTAGAGCTTAGGGTGAGTTTCTATTTTGTTAACAATACAGAAAAATCAAGTCTGTTCGTTTCTTTACCGTTAAAAATAAGTTTTCTATAATTCGGCAACGAAAATATCTAGTTTTTGAAATGTTAATCTCTCGCTTTTTTAAATTTGTTGTTATTATTATTATTATTATTATTATTATTATTATTATTATTATTATTATTATTATTATTATTATTATTAATCTTTCAACTATTAATAGTTAAATTGTTGGGAAGGGATTCTGAAACTCAAGAAAGCGTGCGCACATGATTTTCTCCCCCATACGTCACATACAGTTTTTGACTGTTTTTGACTAAATAAATTTAAAAAAAAATCGTCCTTGGTGTCTGATCTGCGGTGCGTTCTCACGGCCATCTTGGAAAACAGTTCAAAACTGACGATCACGCGAATTTTTTTTTTCCTCTCTGCAAGCTAGCCGGCGGTTTCGAGAGAAAGCGGGATGTTTGAAATGTATACCCTTTGCTGTTAATTCGGGCTCAAAGAGATTATAATTGATTGTATTCCAAGTAAGGCGCCATTTTGAATTAATTTGGCCGCCTATATGCTAACATTTATTAATTCTTAATAACCCCATGTATCTACTACACTAAGCCCCTTGTTTTCTCTGGGCGCCCCTGAAGTCAGTTCAATACCTAAACTTTTAAATGTAAGGAGTTAAAAGCTAAAACGACGGCCAAATTTGGTTTTTTAAACAATTTTTAATTATGCACTCACAATATTACCCAATATCAACTCAAATTGGGCTGCTAGATCATTACATTTTTTTCTTTAACCTCGATTTGCATGCAGTAAATAAGCTTGATATATTTAATACTTGCACAAACTAAATCTTTCAGGGAATTTGCAGGAATTGCAATATTTTTAACAAAAACGCAATGAAATATGTTTGAAAATGTTTGTGGAAGAACCACTGAAAATATTTCTCTTAAATTTGGCATAAATACTTTTGAACGATCAAGAAAAAAAACAGCACAGTTGCTATTTAAAATGTTATCCCAACATTTGCCACCTTTGCAGTCGACATGGCTATTCTAGCATTGAACGATGATCCTACCTGTGCTTCATAACAGGAATACCAACTAGATAAATTCGAAGAATTGTGTACACCAATATGCGAGTGAAAACTGGATTCTCTCTCAAAAAGAAACATCATATTCAAGCTATAGAGATGCAATTTTTGTGGATGGTGAAAGGTTGTACTTGGTACATAAACCAAGAAATATATATAAAAAACAAATATCTTTAGCTTAAATTATTCTATACAACTTTATGAACAATAATAAAAAAATATTAAACTGATTGGAGCAAATTTAGCTAGCTAAACAAGTGCTGCAGTACAACCCAACAGGAAGGAGTGTAGGAAGACCTCTTAGAAGATTGTTCGATGTGTGAAGCCGCCTAGTTCTTGAAGTGCAGAAGAAGAAGAAGAAGCAGAAGCATAAGAAGAAGAAGAAGAAGCAGAAGCATAAGAAGAAGAAGAAGAAGCAGAAGCATCAGAAGAAGCAGAAGAAGCAGAAGAAGCATAAGAAGCAGAAGAAGCAGAAGAAGCAGAAGAAGCAGAAGAAGCAGAAGAAGCAGAAGAAGCAGAAGAAGCAGAAGAAGCAGAAGAAGCAGAAGAAGCAGAAGAAGCAGAAGAAGCAGAAGAAGCAGAAGAAGCAGAAGAAGCAGAAGAAGAAGAAGAAGCAGAAGAAGCAGAAGAAGCAGAAGAAGCAGAAGAAGCAGAAGAAGCAGAAGAAGCAGAAGAAGCAGAAGAAGCAGAAGAAGCAGAAGAAGCAGAAGAAGCAGAAGAAGCAGAAGAAGCAGCAGAAGCAGAAGCAGCAGAAGCAGAAGCAGCAGAAGCAGAAGCAGAAGAAGCAGAAGCAGAAGAAGCAGAAGCAGAAGAAGCAGAAGCAGAAGAAGCAGAAGCAGAAGAAGCAGAAGCAGAAGCAGAAGAAGCAGAAGCAGAAGAAGCAGAAGCATAAGAAGCAGAAGCATAAGAAGCAGAAGCATAAGAAGCAGAAGCATAAGAAGCAGAAGCATAAGAAGCAGAAGCATAAGAAGCAGAAGCATAAGAAGCAGAAGCATAAGAAGCAGAAGCAGAAGAAGAAGCAGAAGAAGAAGCAGAAGAAGAAGCAGAAGAAGAAGCAGAAGAAGAAGCAGAAGAAGAAGCAGAAGAAGAAGCAGAAGAAGAAGCAGAAGAAGAAGCAGAAGAAGAAGCAGAAGAAGAAGCAGAAGAAGAAGCAGAAGAAGAAGCAGAAGAAGAAGCAGAAGCAGAAGAAGAAGCAGAAGAAGAAGCAGAAGAAGAAGCAGAAGAAGAAGAAGAAGCAGAAGCAGAAGCAGAAGCAGAAGCAGAAGAAGAAGCAGAAGCAGAAGCAGAAGCAGAAGCAGAAGCAGAAGCAGAAGCAGAAGAAGAAGCAGAAGAAGAAGCAGAAGAAGAAGCAGAAGAAGAAGCAGAAGAAGAAGCAGAAGAAGAAGCAGAAGAAGAAGCAGAAGAAGCAGAAGAAGAAGAAGCAGAAGAAGCAGAAGAAGCAGAAGAAGCAGAAGAAGCAGAAGAAGAAGAAGCAGAAGAAGAAGAAGCAGAAGAAGAAGCAGAAGAAGAAGCAGAAGAAGAAGCAGAAGAAGAAGCAGAAGAAGAAGCAGAAGAAGAAGCAGAAGAAGAAGCAGAAGCAGAAGAAGAAGCAGAAGAAGAAGCAGAAGAAGAAGCAGAAGAAGAAGAAGAAGAAGCAGAAGCAGAAAGAAGCAGAAGAAGAAGCAGAAGCAGAAGCAGAAGCAGAAGCAGAAGCAGAAGCAGAAGCAGAAGAAGAAGCAGAAGAAGAAGCAGAAGAAGAAGCAGAAGAAGAAGCAGAAGAAGAAGCAGAAGAAGAAGCAGAAGAAGAAGCAGAAGAAGAAAAAGGAGGAGGATACACCAATGGCGGGTCACAGTGAATGCAGCAAAATCGCAACATATCCTTTTCTCACTAAGAAAACAACAGTGTTTTAAAGTAAAACTAAATAACACAGCACTCATCGAAACAAACAGTAATGCATCTTGGGCTGCTTTTAGAAACGACTATCTTGAAAAAAAGACACAAAATTTAAGAGGAAAGAAGCACAACTTAAGTAAAGTATTGAAATTATCCTGGATCATCAACCTAAGATCGCAATTTTCGTTATAAAACAAAGTGCTTATTTACAATGCAATTATAAGACTTAACATTGATTTATGGTGTTGAGATCTGGGATTCCAACAAAAACTAGAAGTCTTGCAACGCCCCATGGTTCGTGAGAAACAAGACACACTATTCAGACCTCCACATAATTCCACTGAATGACGTCACCAAGAGAAGCCAAATATATTAGAAGAGATTTTATGAGCACGAGATCACCTTTCAATTAACCTACGAAATAAGTCAACGTATACAGACAAAGAAATATTTTATAAAACTTATAGAAAGTGACATTTATTTGTCTTTTTTTTTGTTCTCCTGTATACAATTTGCTCAATGTTAAATTATGAAGAAATAATAAATTTTGCAGATGATTAAATAAAAACTGTTTTTAAACTATTTTAACTTTCTCGCTCTCATTTCGTAAGATGAAAAAGTTTCTTGTAATTTACTGCAGGTAACTAAGTGTAAGTGAAGGATGAGAATAAGACAAGTAAGAGGAAGGAGAAATCTCTCGCGGTCTGTGGTCCGTTTGTGAAGGTACTTTTTGTTTTTGTGAGTCCTTTGACCTCAAAATTTTATTTTTTAAGGCCCTAGAATGCTTCGTTTAGGAGTTATTTAATGATATAGATTTAAAAGTGTTGCAAGTTGCATTTGACAAGAATATTTAGATGCATTTTTTAAAAAAAACTTTATATTTTTAAAGTTGAAGTGCAATTTGTCACGTTCCCGTGATATTATCTTTCTTTAGAGATCCCATTTATAGAGACTGGTTGAATATGAGAGCCGCAAAAGATACTACTGAAAGAATATAGGAGACGATTGTTTTAAATAAATATCCGGACAACACTGGGTAATCAGCTAGTTGAAAAAACAAACGAACAAACAAAATAACAGCACCAAATTCGATATTTGCAACGAGAAGAGAAAGGTAAGGAAAACTTCAAGACACATTGAATAGTCTCAAACAGGCAACACTGAACAAATATTCCACAATTTATGTTCTAAAGTCAACATCCAATGGAATAGGAAACGACCGTGTAAACTCTCCTAATAGCTCGTTATCTCTTGACAGTGATTCAGAGACAGTAAGGGAAAGCTCTGGAAAATGGTCGACACAAAGACCAGTGTTGTCGGCCCGGTGGCCGAGATCGCTAAGGCAGTTCCCTACCATTATTTTCATTGTTTCTCTTTCATCATTTACCTTACTATCATTATCAGCTCTTATTAGGGGTCGTAGTGATCTCGGACCGAAGGGTCGCGGGTTCGAGTCCCGCCTCGGGCATGGTTGTATTGATGTTCGTCCTTTCACCCCTTATCACCATTTCATTTCACCCTCATAGTTACCATAACGTTAATACCAATAGTGGTCGCTAATGACCTAGCTGTTGATGCGACCTTAAATAACAAAAAAAAGAGAAAAAAAAAGAAGACCAGTGTTGATTTTAGGAGACCCCGACAAGGGGCGTGATCCCTCCCGGAAATTGAAAATCCCGCCTCCCCCGAAGATTTTAGGTACATTTTATTATTCTCAATAGTTTGTCTCCTTTGTATATTTTCGTTTTCTTGTAAACATTTACAACAAGAAGCACAACTGACCATTGTAATATTCTGCGTGTTCGATTTTAACCTCGAAACATACGTAAAATATTCTTAAGATTCTGAATCCCGCCGATTGCTGTGCCACCTAGTAAATTTCTCTCGATTTGCTGATCAGTCATCGCCAATCGGCGAAATCCTACCTGATTTGGCAACCTCAGAGAAAAGCCAAGCTGAGTTATGCCAATTTGCGTTCGTGCAACTAGGAAGCTTAGCTTTCACGATTTCTGTTGCGAGCTTTTAACTGATAATCAATTCAGTACACATTTGATCAGCACTTGATGTTGTGTAGTCTGCTGTGAAGTGTCAATTTTAAGAAAATACAATATCTAACTAAGAAGCAACAACAGACATTTGCATTCTTTTCAAATGTGTAAAACTAGTGGTGCTAATACAACACGTACTACATTCTCCGCCGTATTTTCACACAAAATTACTCGAAAAGTTCTCAAATTTTCGAAAAATTATACGTAATCTTATTTCAAAATCTTTAAGAAACAGATTTCATTAAGGTAAAGTTCCTATCTTTAATATTTTAGTTGTAGAAGACTCCGAAAAGATTTTGAACTTTTGCAACTATAGAAAACTTATGATTTTCAACAAACAAGGGACCTGGACCATTCTCTTAAACGTCCTTTACACTATCCAACAAAAAAATTAATAAAAAATGAAGCCCTTTTTTTTAAATTTTCAAAATGTGCCAGAGGCTTCATGGAAAGTAACCCCAAAATTTAAAATTTAAAATTTAAAGTTTTAAATTTAAGGGTCCGCAACACCAGTCAAATTGATTGCGAAATATCAATTTTGATGAAAATTGACTGGACGGTTTAGCCGCTAGCGTTGTTTACGGACGGACGGACGGACGGACGGACGGACGGACGGACGGACAGATGTTTTTCCGTCATTCGCTTTTTAGGTATCAAGGACCCACAAAACAGATTCTGGCTACACCACGTGTTAGAGGATTTTTTTCCTAAATTTAGCACCTGGAGTTATCCACTTTTTCCGTTTCAGGGGTCCTGTAATAAGAGATTTTTCTGTCGAAAATTCGCCTTTTTTTCGCGCAGTATTATATGTTTCTCTCTGCTCCGTAGGAAGAAAGTAAAAAGGCATGGCGGAGACGACCCCTCTATTGAATTCTTTGTTTGATAAGTGCCTATTTCTAGGCCATTCACGTGCCATCCCGAAATAAGTGCTGACCTTCATTTATTTGATAGATTTTTGTCCATAGACAGTAAAATTTATATGAAACGCATGGGAGAGAAGTACATTCGACGCAGATTTTCTTGAAGTCTCGAATTCCTTCTCCACCTTTTAAACTTAAATAGTTCAATAATTTAATGAAAGTACCAAGAAAACAAGGCTAGTAACATTTGAAAATGAACATTTTCGCTTCCGAGTTATAGAAAATTATTTGCATTGAAACGAACTACCGAATTGAGTGGCTAATATTTTGTAAGACAATAGTAACTCATACCCCGGCTCCAAGTACTACCACAACTAGCAAAAACAGAGCTGAACTAAACGTGCGCATAGTGAAGCTATATTTATGTCCAGAAGCGAAAGAAAGTGCTATATCAGCATTCGCTCAATGGGACAGGGAAACCGGTCAAAAACTTAATCGAGATTGGGGATCATTGAAGAAGTACATCAAGATGGGGTCTAGTGAAGTACATTACTTGTTAGAGGTAGATCATTAAGAATTTTTCATAATTATAAAATACAAATGAAAACTAAAGCCTTTTACAACCAAAGCATATAATTATACATTGTATATCATTGTTAAAATTAATATTTTTCTTTTCGATTCTATGTATAGTCTAATTGTATAGAAACGGTTATGGGGCAGAGAAGATTTTACTTTGAACTTAACTTTGTGTACTGATTTAATTGTTTAATGTCATCATGCAATGTGTTGTACAGTACATATATTATGTGTGGATTTCTTGTAGTGAGCTGTTTATACTGATAAGATGAATGTGAAGTCATTTAAAAGGTGATATTGAAGCTCAATAAAAACAGGCGGTGTGTTCATTACCGTACCTTGCACTAGATACTTATTTTAGAAAATCTACAGGAATTTTAGAAAAGTCCGGAAAAACTATTGCTCTTGAAAATCGTAGATTATTGTGATTGATCGTTCCTCTTAATGCGCAATTAATTAAACAAAATGAAATCGAAAAATAATTAACTGAACCAGAAAGATTGTCATAATGGATTCTTGGATTGTCTTCTTCAAATTGGAGCTTGTATTTTCATATGATGAAGAGATACCAGCAACAACAAAGTAAGAACCGTTAATGCGTAGACGTGACATTGACTTGCAAAAGTGGGAACACATTTTAGAGTGCAATATTCACCGTCTAGAAGAAATTGCAAGGAAAACGGGTTCTGGAAATGACATTTTCCCGACTTATGTCAACAAGTGATTGACTATTTTTATTAAATCTTTGTTAGTGGCATTTTGTTCTTGTAATCATCAATGTCACTAATACATTACGGAAAAATATAATTATATTCTTTGATAGCCCGAAATTGAGATTGAACGGAGTTGCGTCATTAGAGATTTAAAATATCAAACTAAGAACACATTTGTCCAAAAATAAAAATGCAAATGGAAAGAAAATTTCAAAAACGTTAAAATATACACAACTTAAAAATTAAGGAATCTACTTCAGTAGAATATAAAATCTTACGAATGTGTTATATATGTATTAAGTTTGATGCGTAAGTGACGCAAAATGTTTAATAAAAAGAATTTAGCATGCTAGATTAAATTATAAACATTATATAAAACACGTAAATGTGTTATTTTGAATGAATATTTCCAAGAATCCACCAAAAAATTCTAACTAGAAAGGAAGAGTATACAATTATTAAATGAACGTGCAACGAATGATAAAATTTGCGATAAGGTAAACATACAGACAAACTTTAACTTTTATGGAAATCGTCTCTACTAATTAACAAATTAATAAAATAAATGTAATTTACAGATAACAGTTCAGCCATAATTAACAACTTATTTTAACACATTTTCATTATGAGTTAATTATATAACGGTAATGTTAAACGAGTTAATGCTATGGGTCAATGAAAGGTAACTCATGACACAAAGAAAGGGCTTAAACACACAATTAGAAGAATAATATTTACCAAACACAAAATTGAATATGCAAGTTTAAACATTAAACAGTACAAATAATTTGAATGATATTTGAATACTCAACATTAAAACCTATAAAACATGAACATCAGTATCGTGTACTTACAAAGAAGGATGTGGTCGTTCCAGAAGTCCAAGACAGTCCGTAAGGAATATGATGTTCACTTCAGACTCGCGAGCGATGTGGTGAGTGATAAGGGATGAGTTCGTGGGCTCCACGTCGCCCAGCGCGGACGGCGGAAGTGGGGGGAAGTGGGGGGAAGTGGGGGGAAGTGGGGGAAGTCCTGCTGGATCAAGCAAAGTCCATCCACGCGGCCGCCTTGGGGTGGGCTCAGACCCTTGTTCTGCTATCGCCTTGGCCCGGGCTTTGCACAACCACGCGGGGTGCGGATGACGCAATGTTAGGCCAACAACCGATGCTATTCATACGAAGGTTGACGTGAACGCACAGGCCTTCGTAGACTAAATCAAAAGTGGGACTAGAGGTGCCCAGAGCGTGGGGCAGCTGGGGCAACTTTCCCAGGCTCCCACTTAAAAGTGGGGCCTCAAAATGTTTACAAAATGAATTTCTTTGAATACATTTCTTTGAATACATTAAGAAAAAAACTAGTTGAAAAGTGATTTCAAAATATACTGATATTTAATAATAATAATAATAATAATAATAATAATAATAATAATAATAATAATAATAATAATAATAATAATATAATACAAGAATTGGGAAAACGAGATCAATTGAAGGTGGGGCTTAAAAGCATAGGTCTAGTCATCAGAGCTCTTGGATTTTTCCACAAAATTTGTGCAATAACTTGCCTAAACTCCCAGGCCATTCAAAGACTGGAAAGTGTAAGAAATTGCTTTATATGGAACATCCCACATTTTGCGCAAAGTATTGTAGAGGTACTGTTAGTCCCTAGATGTGTTCCTTAGCTAGCTGCTTGCAACCTGAAGTATATTTTATATTCAACCGAGTCATAACGTCTTTAGTCCTGATGTAGAGAAATAGATAATAATAATAATAATAATAATAATAATAATAATAATAATAATAATAATAATAATAATAATAATAATAATAATAATAATAAATAATAATGAGAGTTTTTGTTGAAAATAATGGGCCTCTATGGATCTACTGTCCCAGGCCCCGTATTTTATCAGGGCCTCTTTGGTGGGGACTAACAATTTTGGGCACCCTTCCCCATTGAACGTTTGTACTTGTAAATGAATAAAACATGCTATACAGAGAATACATTTTTTCTATTAGTGAATTAAATGTACCTAAATTGGTGAAGTAAAGGTTAGTTTGATACTAACTGACTAAGGAAACAACATAAGATATTTAACAAGAATACGAGTAAATTAAATGTTTTACATGGAACACATTAGGTCTCAGCATAATACAAATGTGAAAAAATATCAACGTCAGTTGTATTTAACCGTCATAAAAAGTTCGCTAGCTAAACTTAAGTCAGAAATGTCTTTTTATTTTTCAACATTTATTCATGTTTTTGTGCTTGTACCACATTTATAAATTCTCTCTAATACCTTTTTGTCTTCACCATTTGTGGAAAGTAATGTTTTCTTCCCTGCGTCACCTTTAATATTTCATCCGAGATACGTTCAATATCTTCCATTGGCAAACATTTCTACATCCACTAAGTCACTACGGTGGTCAAAAGTACACAATGCAATGCCCACTAAAATAGATCATTTTCAGGAGCAATACACGGCATCCAATGTATGCCTCGAATGGTAAAGATGTGCTTTAATTTTTCAAAAATTAAATTATTCTTAAATGAAATCGTCAAAAATCAGTGATTGAAGGTACTTAAGGAACTAAAATGTTTTATTACAAAAGATTATGGGTTCCTTTCCAAATTATTAGGGGGTCCACGCCCCCTCTTGCGCACGTCTAAATGTTTTTACGTGCAGCACTAAGGATCGTGAGCAGAAATGCAAACTGGCAAAGGTAACTCACGTGTGCCTCTGATTGGGAGGTTCATGGGTTTGAGTCGCAACGATGACAGGATTTTGTATACCAACTAAATGGCTAGGTCGAATTCAGGCGCTGTCTGGAGGAGAATTATAGCGGCTACTCTGATCAGATGTTCTCCATGGTTTCTTCCATCAAC
The DNA here is from genome assembly GCA_011170035.1 of Teleogryllus occipitalis. Classification (NCBI taxonomy): domain Eukaryota; kingdom Metazoa; phylum Arthropoda; class Insecta; order Orthoptera; family Gryllidae; genus Teleogryllus; species Teleogryllus occipitalis. The sequence goes on along the minus strand of BLKR01004216.1, from coordinate 73,757 downwards.
ACCAGGTGAATGCCTTAGCAGTACCCTAACAAACGGGCTATGGACCGCGCACGGTCTTTCCTTCCCCTTCCTTGACATATCACCACTTACAAACACACACACAAACAACACTTACACTTAGATGTCCTACACTTCAGCATATGTCGAGAGACCAGTCGGGGACTTGGAGCTTGTCCAGGCTGGGGCGGTGCCCCGTCGATGAGAGATACCTGGTTGGGAAAATCCCCGCAAGTAGGTCGGCGCTGAATCTCGGCAGTCAGCAGGGAACACCCTCGATAAAAACACGCACTACGCTTATGACCACAAATGACCCTAGCCTTTGACGCGCCCATAATCACTAATGAATCTATCAATCAGAAACGCAACTTACATAAGAACTCTCGTTATTTTTAGCGAAATTATTTTACCCATTTAAGTTCTGGTTAAAGTTTAATTTAAATTCTGTCCTATTCTGAACCATACACAAGAGGTCAGTGGAATCACCGTAGCTTCTGTTATCGTCATCGTTGACCGGGATATACTTGCATTCCGGAGTCAACTTTTCTTAAGCACATTTTCAGAATTCAAAACAAAATTAGCTTTCTTCGAGTATTCCAGTCTTTTTGCTCAGGAAGCGAATCCATTGATCTTGTTGTAAGACAGATCAATTTTGTTCTAAACGATGGTGTGTTTTAAAATAATTTTCTTTAACTTCGCAAGGATAAATGAAATCATGAATGGTTGCACTTTCCCTCATGGGAGGTCGGCAAGGCACTGAATATCGATAAATGGAAACTGAATATTGATAGATGTTTTGTTATCGTGAGTGTTTCTACAAGTTATAAAAAATCAAATGTAAATCTCCATTTCTAGGGTGTACCTTTCTTCCCAGAAAATTCTTTCATTAACATATTATTTTCACTTTTATTTCTAAATATAAATTTCCATTTAAACAGGAATTGCCTTGAAATAAGTTTAAGCTGACATTGATCCGGTTATATTAAAGAAGGGAAAATCACTGTTAGCTTATCTGACCTTGCTAGCCAACCTCAAATTAAAATGATCGTTCAAATTATTGTTACTGCTAAAAAAATACTGTTAAATCAATTCAACTCAATTTTTCTCTAATTTACAATATTAAACTTTCTAAAAGTTTCAACTATTAATAACTCAACTCTTAGAACATTTTATATTATAAATGTTTCGTTACTCACAATGAAATTCAGAGAGATCAATCTCGCATAAATTTAATGCTCAGTTCCATTAATTTTAATTAAAAAATTAATACGCTTCCCCATTCTATCTCAAGTCACATGGCTTTTAATCACTCACTTTCAGAATACTTCCCTTTCTTAAATTTGTACAAAACGTTGACCTTACCTGAGGACAGTTGATTTCACCCACCACGACTGGCCACCCGATGTTGCGCTTACGTCCAGCAATCCAGTGGATCTGCCCGCCTTGAAGTTAAACGATTTTGGATCCCGCTGTCTTGCAATTATGGCTGGACTCCGAATAGGTTCTTTGCTACCCGCAGCATACAAAGATATTCGACTCATTCTGATCACTGAACTAAAAATCTCTTAATAGAATCTTTTCGGTATTTTACACGTGTGGTATACTTCCAATTCACCGTTTGCAACCTATAGGATGAGTCACGTAACTTTAGCCCCTCCTGCAGTTATTGAACGGTTGAAGCTATTGCAATGTAGTTTTCCCGGAAATGCATGAGGTAATGGGTTTAATTAAAACATGTATTTATTTCTATTTTATCATTTGTATTTTTCGAGATATTGAGATAACTTTGATTTTTTTAAATGAAACTATACATATCTTTTTAGTCCATCATGACAAGCGTAAAAAGGTGAAACCAATGATACTGCCAATGATATTGCCATATGTTAGATAAGATTTTTTTGAGAAATTTTGATTTTTTGCCACTAGTGTTTAACGGATATTTTGAACGGATAACAAGGGCCACGCAAGGTCACGGAGTTCTCTCCGTGCTAACGTACGCTCAGACAAAGAAAGCTGAGCAGAAAAAAATCAAAATTACACAAAAAATGCTTATCAAACATTTAACAATATGTATATCATTGGATTCGTCTATTTACGCCCGTCATGGTAAACTAAAAAGCATGTATAGGTCTGTTTGAAAAAAAAAAGTTACCTCAATATCTCGTAAAATACAAGTGATAGAATAGAAATGTATACATGTATCAATTAGCCTCATATCCTTATGCACTTCCGTGAAAATTGCATTGCAATAACTTCAACCGTTCAAAACCTACAGGAGGTGCTCAAGTTACGTGACTCACCTGTATACTGTCTGCACGAACATTCGAGAGATCTTTCCCAGCCGGCGGTCAGGAAGCCAATGAAGGGAAACTCCACTTACAAATAAGGCAAATGATAGTTACTTTCGCTACCCCTAATTTCTCCTTCCCCGACGGGAGTTGCTATGCTCTGTACGTTCGATGACTCTCCCTTGTTCTACAGAGGCGCGCATTCAAACTATTCCATTTGCGTGGATGTGTTTGCACCAGCCTACCCAAGCTGGGGTCACGGTGCACGAATGATATATTGACGTTAGGTGTTATTATCGCAGCTTATCATTTGGTATTGGACCTTACTAATTCATTTCAATCTTGTCCGTCTTAGGCAAGGGTGATGTAAGACTGCGAAAAATGCCGTCTTCTACAAGTAAACACTTTTGAAACGAATTCTGAAATTAAACTAAAATTTACCGATTTTCTGACACATATACTTCTTTTCGTTGTATTAAATAACGAGTTTTTAATATTTCTTTTTCGTCCGAATGGTAAAACTATTTGTTTTCGTGGAATGCGTAAGAATGACATATTCAACCAGCTTCAATCCTTGCGATTACGTTGCACAGAAGAATGAGTTCACAGACTCGGAGAGGACATCTCAATGCCTGAGGAAGAGCCGTAGTCAAGCTACATCAGTTCTTATGCACTATTTGGAAAATTGAAAACATGTCGTTTAGTACTTTTTTCTCGGATATTAATGAAATGAAGTTTACAAATTCTGGAACAGTACAATAACATACTAATCATAGTTAACACCGAATTAAACTCGTTTCTGAAAATGAAACAAATATTTTATATTTACACATAACTTCATATGTTTGTTGCAGTGCACTAAGGCAGAGAAATCTTCTGCCCTTTATATATGTTTTACTTGAACAAATAAACACATATAACAAAAAATTGCATTTGTACAAAAAGATGTGATTCAGGAAACCCTGTTTATAAATTAGACCTGGAATAACTCGTGTATGCAGTACAGTAGAATACAAACCGGGCAGATTACATATAATTATAATAAAATATAGCAAATACAGAACATATGTGAATATTATAAAGTAAACAAACAAATAATATCGTAGTAAAACAGTAGGGAACAATGGTAGTAAGCATAAGTAACAATAGAAAACAATGAGTAATCGTAGATAATTCACATCTAAAATTCGATTAAAGTACAAAACTAACGGTTTTACATATTATTCAACGATATGTATTAATAAGAGTTTTTTGAAAAATAAAATATAATATTCAACGAAATATCGGGGTAAAGAATAGCGTACAAAATATTTAACAGTGACATCTAATTAACCCGATAGCTACTAGTAGTTCATGATCATTTTCCAGAGAGCTATTTTAAAATCACAAAACTAGTAGTAAAAAAATCAAGAGGGACAGAAAATAACTGGGTGTCTGTCGTCACCAAACAGTCATTCGGTAACTAGTTAAACAAGTGCGGGGCCAAATAAGAAAAGGATTGGGTAAATAGTGATTTGAAATAATGCGGAAATGGTAACTTAGAAGATGATCTGGTGCAGAAAGACCTCCTGGCGTACCAGTCTCCCAAGCAAGTTACTCGATCACGAAGATAAGGTGGGTAGCCAGTTTTAAAAACTGTAATAACAAGTGTAAAGATATGTAGCCAGATTCTCTGCCTCATTGATAGCCAACCAGCTTTACTCAAAAACCCTAATACATTCCATGTAATTCTGATTTAATTTGCGAAAGGAGGCACAACTCAGTCGATTGCTGGAGTGATTAGCGATTCCGGGCGCGTCAACTGCTAAAGCCATTCGTCCCGTAAGTGCAGTGCATGTTTTCTGTTTTTATCGCAAGAGGTGGCGGTGATATTCCCCAGCTAGATGGCGAGATCTGGCACCGACATACAAGTCGGCTTGCCGGGGATTTCCCCAACCAGGCATATCTCACCAGCGGGGCACCGTCCCAGTTGGGACATGCTCTAAGCTCCCATCTAGTCACCTGGCTTTAGTGGTAGTGCTGTGAATGTAAGTGTAAATGTGTGTAAATAAAGGGTTAGGATTGGCCAAGGAATGGGAAAGAAACATCGCGCGTGTTCCGTAGCGCGTTCATCAGGAAACCGCTCTGGAATTCGCCTGCTGTAGATCGGAGAAACCACGGAAAATTAACGATGAGCGCAGAGCAGGACGATAGAATTCTCCTCCAGGCAGCGGCTGAATTCAACCCAGCAGTCTAACTAGTACCGAAAATTTTGCAATCGTCGGGACTCGAACCCTTGAACCACTTGGCCAGAGACACTGCAGTGACATTCCTAAGCCACCAAAACCGACCAATTGCGGAATATTTCTTCAATTTTTTAATTTCTTTTCTTTATCAGCTTTCAGAAGTATTCTCCCAGAGAAACGTATGTTTCATTTATTTACATTCCAAATATTTATGTGAATTTAAGATTTTTAATTTAGTTACACTCCTCACAGGAAAAAGTAAAATCCCATTTTTCTTGAGTATTGTTATATTTTGCGTTTATATACACTCACTATTGGTTGCATTTAAATTTCGAATATAAAAAAATACCAGCTATTTTCGTTTCGCCATCTGTAACCACACACTCTCATGCTCGCTCGCTCTAGAAAACGAAACTTCGAGTGCTTTCATCTGGTCGATTACAACTCGCCTAATCAAGGAACGAACAAGTGATGGAAGATAAGAGTTCATGCTATAAATTTTAAGATATTAAAAGTTTGTGTTTACACGATAAATCAGTTAATAAGAATAATCGATAAGATAACACATCTTCGATTAAAAAAACAACACAAAATTTGATTTATTAGAAAATTTAAACTTCTGTCTAAGTACTAAAACTTACAGATAAAAAATCAAACAAGTATTTAGTTCATTTTTGGCACGAATTTGAATTTTTAACTTGCTTAAATGAAAAGAAATCTCAATTTTTTCATTTATTTTCTTTATTAACTGTCAGAAGACTTCTTCCAGAGAAAAGTATGTTTCATTTATTTACATTCCAAATATTTACGTGAATTTCAGATTCTTAATTCAGTGACACTCCTCACAGGAAAAAGTAAAATCCCATTTTTCTTGAGTATTGTTATATTTTCGTTTTAAAATCGTACAAAATTAAATAGTGCAATAATAATATTCTCATGCACAAAAAGAATGGAGACAGTCAAATATAATTATGTTATCAAAAAATTTTTTATCTCCAGCCAGCTGCATGAGTAGAAAGTATATCTTGCAGGCAATTGGTCAATAATTGGGCAATTGGAAGCACAAATCTAAGAAGCGACCTTCAATATAAAATTTCTCTTGGATTTCAAGATCCAAAGAGTCCATCGGCTAGACGAGAACATGCCAGATCTCACCGTTGTACAGAGGAGTAAATGGCAAATCTATGGGTAAAGTAGATCCCCCGCCCCAACATTTTAATACCGACCTTGTATATTAGTAAATTTGATCGTAAAGTTTGTAAAAATGAGATTTAAGAGCGGGGTTTATTTTTAAGGCTGACATTGCTACCTTGGGAGGGAGGTCTTCTTGTCTTATTCGAACGGAAGGGCTGCGCTAGTTGGCTTGGATGCATGGCAGGCGCTCAAAGAACGACACGTGCTCAGTTCTCAATGAAAGGCGATCCATTGCTTTTCTTTGCTGCAAAACAACTGTGAAATAGTGACGCACGAGCTAAATTTTACATTTTCCCCAACTTTCAAGCAGATATTCAACAATGTGTATTAACTAGTATTACAATGAGACATACACTACAATTATATAGCTGCGAATGTATACTTTATGATACACTATATTTTTCTTGTACTTTCTTAATCAGTTCTTGCAAAATCTTGATACACAGGTTTAATACATTCATTACATCTTGAGGCAGACCGTGGTATTTGTACCTTAGAGTAACAACAATGAAATTCATGTTTTGAAGAAATCAACCTAAGAAGGGGGCGTGGTCAGTGAAGTGCAGTAGATCACAAATGTTCGTAAAAAACACCTTTCAATGGGATTTTAGAGAAATAAATCCTACCCTCGAACTCCTTGGAATATAGATAATCAATATACATAATTAACAGAATATTGATATTTTGACCCAAATCAGCTGTATCTGGTCCCCTTAAGTAGTAATAATGACAATTATAGTAACAATAATGATCACATAATAATAATAATAATAATAATAATAATAATAATAATAATAATAATAATAATAATAATAATAAACTGTGATGTATCGTAGTAGTAGTATCATTTCTATGAACAAAGGTGTAGAATTAATTATTTTCATGCTTTTGTTTTCACAGTATGTACACAAAATATTGGAAATTTAAAATTAACCTTTGCCAAAAAAAATCACGTCTCACAACAGCCTGTTATTCACGTTGTTCACAAAGTTGATGCTTAATAATGTATTATAAGCACACATTTGGAAAAAAATTCGGAGACTCTCGTCTCCTAAAGGTTTCAACCACTTTAGGTTCCTCCGAACTCTGTGATACCATGGTTTATTTCGCGAGTTACTGACAACGGTCTGGGATGGTTATCAGGATATGAATTGAACCTGGGATGATTACCAGGTTGAAGGAACTGTAAACGCCATAGAGGCAGGTATTTTTAACAGAGAAAACTCCTTATATAAACGAATTCACCGAATAAAATCACAATTCTCTAAATAATGAATGCAAATAAATGAGAAATAATGTTCCTATATTAATTATCGCCCTATAAACTCAGCCACATTTTCTTGAAACACATACCTCAACGGAATGTTGGATTAATGTTAAATGAGTGTATGAAAGTATTTCTTCCTTACCGTAGAACGTTTAATTCCTCTCGAATTCTTAGTCTGTGAGCCCTTATTTGTTTGATTTGAAATACTAATACTGCTTTCTGGAATAATGAATTAAGTGGCCTCTGGTCCCTACACAATTCGACCCATACATCGTCAAGCGTCGCCCGCAAACCAGGCTTGCGCAGGTTCTTACATCTCTCCGGCCGACACATTTTTCCCACAACCCCTTCTAATAAGGAATCAATGTATTGGCGACAGATTTAGAATCTCGTCAAGTGCACAAGTCCCTTCGCTTCGCTATGCCTTCTTTAAGAGGACGCGCACATCGGAAGAATAAGCTACATGAAGGGGAGTCTTTCCTCCATTGTTCTTCTCCGTGGTGCTCGCTCCGGCGTCCAAAAGAGCGCGTACGCACTCCACGCGACCTTCCATAGATGCTCCGTGGAGCGGCGAGTTTCCTAAATTGTTCTTTGTATTAACATCAGCGCCCCACTTCAGAAGTTCCTTCACGCACTCTACTTCACCTCTCCAAGCTGCGTAGGAGAGGGCAGTACCATTGTTGCCGTCCATTGCGTTTACATTGACGCCCGCTTCAAGGAATGCTACCATTGGTTCCAGGTGACCGTAACATCCGGCGTATACGAGACCGTATTCTCCGGGCTTTCCTCGTACTTTGTCGGGTATCACGTCGACGAAGGCCCACACCACGGCGGCATTCTTGGCCGTCACAAGAGACCACTTCACCTGATCATCACTGGCCGCAGCCCCGCGTATCAACAGCTCTCGTACGGCGTCTCCCTGACCAGCCTGCGACGCCCACACCAACGCGCAATCTTTATCGCCTTTGCATTTCGTTGCGGTCGCCCCTTTCTCCAACAACAGTTCTACCATTCCCCAGCGGTTGGATTTGGCAGCCAGCACTATTAGAGGGTCACCTTCTTCAGTACACACATCAACGAATGATCTCCGATTGTGCAGAAACAATTCTACTAAATTCCAATGACCATTTTCTGCAGCCATACAAAATACTTTTTCATTTGGTTTCGCCCCCTTCTGCAGAAGAAGGATCACTACATCCCGTCTCCCCTCTGCTGCAGCCAGGCCTAGGGGTGTGTGGCCGTCCGCGTCCTTGGCGTCGACCTGCGCCCCCGATAACAGGAGGCGCTCGGCGACCGCCAGGTGGCCTTGGGCGGCGGCGCAGTGCAGCGGCGTGCGCAGCCGGTAGCCAGAGGAGTTGACCTTCGCCCCCGCACCTAAAAGAACAACCACGGCTAGCAGATGTCCCCCGTTTGCAGCCACATGTAACGCAGTATCACCATTAGCTGTGCACTCTGGATTTCTCTGTATGTCAACCTCCCTGTCTACCAGCAACTGAAGGAGATTCTCATAGTTTCCAATTTTAGCCATCTCAAGGAGTGATGTGGACTGAGGGGCAGAAGCGGACGAGTCAGAAGTTGATTCGTCCCTCCCATGTGTTCCGGCCAAGAGAGCATCCACTTTTGGCATCAGGGTTCCAACTGCTCTGTTCACGGATTCCTCCAAGACAGACAACCTGAATTCCAGTAGATCCAAGCGCATCCTGGCTTCATTGCTGTCCATTCTGCGTAGGTCAGACATAATCACCGTCTCTGCAACGAATACACATTGAATTAACGTATTAACTGCGTCGATATTACATTTATTTCACATTAACAGAAATAAAATCAACGGAGTCAAATATGAACACTTCAATCAAGTTTATTTTCCCCTCGAATAGAGTTTTTTATTTTTTTTCGCGCGGTGCTGGAGGCTGTCTTTTAATTCAAGTACCTAACTACAGAAAAGGCCGACCTGGATGGCCGAGGTGGCTAAGAGCGAGTACCGACTCAGCGCTTCGGTCCGAATGGTCGCGGGTTCGAGTCCCGCCTTGGGCATGGTTGTTTGTCCCTTTGACTTTGTATGTATGTGTTGTCGCGGAGGGCCTCGCGTTCTGCTGACCCCAGATCAGAGGAGCCCGCAAGTGTGTTGGTGTCTAGTGTATGGTCGAATATGCGTCCCATCGGGGCGTAAAGGGTAACCGGCTGTCGGCTAGATAAAAGCCCTAGATAAAAACTACAGAAAGAGTAACTGGGTCAAAACATGATGCATTTTCAACAAGTGATCGCGTCAAGGCAGGCTAAATAGTGATGCTTTGCTATAAAGTAGCTCGCGACGTATTTTCTAACTCAAATAGTGCAAACCGGAAGCGATGGCTTAGTGCATCAACTGTGGACTGCCTCTGACCGGGAGTGCGTCCTAGGTTCAAGTCCCGACGGCGGCGGCAGGATTTTCGACACTAGCTTGTGAAGTAGATCGGATTCAGTCGCTGTCTGGAGGAGAATTCTAGCGGCCTGTTCTTGATCGGTAGTTTTCCGTGGTTTCTCCGATCAACACCAGGCGAATGCCGGAGCAGTACCCTACCAAACGGGCCGCGGACCGCGCGCGATCTGTCTTTCCTCTTCCTTGTCCTATCCTCTCCCCTTACACACACACTTACACTAACATGCACTACACTACTACATATTCCGGGAGACCGGTCGGGGACTTACGACTTGTTTTGGCTGGGGCGGTGCCCCTCTAGTGGGAGATACCTGGTTGAGGGAAAACCCCACTAGTCGACGGTAGGTCGGCGCCGGATCTCGCCATCCAGGAAGGGAAGATCACCGCCACCTCCCCATGAAAACATGAACTTCACTTTCGGAACTAATCACCAGTAGTTGTCGCGCCCGGAATAACCACAAACAAACAAAAGTAAACTTTAGCGTTCAAAAGGGGCGTTTTTCTCATTAGTTAGTGCTGCTTGAATCGGAAAAATACCTTTCATCATTGACTATAGTGTAATGATCCATCGTTTCGAGACCAAAACCCCAGATGCAACATTGCCAAAAAAGCGACAAAGAATAAACTTGTATATGGAGTGCAACGGTGCCGATAGAAAACATTTTTGTGAGTCCAAATTCAAATAAGGAATTGTAGCGCGTGAAATTTGGGGAAAATTGAACATAATCGTCCGGTAGAGCAGAAATTATAGAATGAAACAAAACAAACGGCATCAAATTCGGTCAACGCATTCAGCAGATATAAATTGAAATATAATTGAAATTTTTTAATAACATGAACAGAATATGGCCATTGTTGAAGTATAAAATAAAGATTATAAACAGGGTTTTTTAAGAATTATGACAAAACGCACGGACCGATTCGGCTAAAACATTGGGAAATAATAGACTAAAATACGGGGAAGACGACAAAATTAGTGTCAACTTTGTCGCATGTTCGGAAGCAGAGTAATGATAAAATATTTGGAAGTTACAATGAACCAAAAAGGATAAACAAATGACGCCATGTTAAGAAGCGAAGGAAGTCTTTTGGAATCAACAGAGGAAAAAAGCAAGCGAGTAGCAATTATTTTGTTACAGAAATCTTCTGTAACAATGTAAGTTACTAGAAAAAATTCCGATGGGAGTCAGATGTGTCGTGGATACCGGGGGGAACGCTTCGTGTGCGCGAAATTGGCGTGTTGTTAAGTTTTTCAAAAGCGTAGGAATTTAAATAGAAAATAACGTTGTGATGTGTGTTGGAACTTTGAAATACTAGGAAAAGGAACAAAATTCGGGAGTAACTTGAATTTTTTTTTAGTAGGACTTTATGTGATTACGAATCACGAGATGTATTTTATTTTAGTGTAAGAAAATTCAACGCGACGAACATTTCGTTATGGAATATAAAAGAATAGATACCCGGATCAGTACGATTGGACGATTATTTTCAATATAAATGGATGCGAGCAGTAGTAATTTCAAGAAATGACGTGTTCGACGACACGCGAAAAATAGTTGTTTTTCGTTTTGTCTGTTTTGCCGAACAGTACGCCGCGAACACATAATTTTATTAGTCGGTGACGGACTGGCAGCTGAATGGTAACATTTATGCGAATAATAGCGGTTTGCGAGAAGTGGTTTCCGAAGGCGACCGCGAGCAGGAGTAGACGGCGACCGCACATCGAAGAGCATTGGACGGCGGCCACCAGACATCCTTGTTACGAGAGCTGAGCCGCAAAACAGGGAAGTGACACACGTATATGTGTGTGTGTGTGCCTGAATTCCTTGCAGATGCTTCATTTGAAGACGCATTCCATAACTAAAGAGAATTATCGAAGATCAAGTTTTGTCAATAGAATTAAAATAAGAAATGGTCAAAAGAAAAGTAGGGAATGCGCATTCGATGTATGAATGGGATTTTATATTGTTTTGTGTTATTGTGTGAGTGATTTTCGTTGTTGTGTGTTATTTTTTTGTTTGGAATGTTTATGTTATAGGGCACTATGTACTAGTGTAGAAGGAAAGACGGTGACTTGTCGCCGTATACAATGAAAAGAGGGAAGGCTAGGAAATATTAATAAACGATCGAACCAAAATGTGGTTCGTTTTTATCGATCAAAAATATTCGTCGTCATTTACCCTAGCACGCACAATCCATACACATCGTTTGGATTCCTGTATAGAACCAGCAGCTTACCCACGGTACTAGATAGTCGAAAAAGAAAAGGAAAAGGGGGATTCATTATATATGTCTGTTCAAAGCGCAGGCAAGGATAGCGTAGAGAGGTTAACCGATTGAAAGATACCTTACATACGGTTGCCCAACGAGGAGGGCGAGGATAAGCGAGGACGATTGAGATACATTACAATAGTCAAGCAATGTACAATGCTAACGGGTGCTTACACAAAAAAAAAAGTTCATGGTTGCCCACGTGACTGTCATTTCGATATAGCAAACAGGAATTTCACAATAGTTTGAACTATTTTTATTAACAAATTATTATAGCTATTAAATAAATCGTGTCGTTTTTGTAACTTTTGTGTTCAATTTGGTTTTATGACATTTCTTGATATTAAAAGTAAAGAAATTTCGCGATTCGATAGTTGACTCTTCAGTTTTCCGGGTTAAAAATAATTCTGGCCCATTGCATTTTGTTTACAATAAACCATGTACATGTTTACATGCAGAAGTTTACATTAAAATATATACTTGTAACAGAGTGCATAAAGTAAAGTTCGTACAAATTTGTATGAGAAAAACCTTCTTGAAATAGAATCCCATCAAAGAATCTAAATTGCTTCAATAGTGAATTAACACGATGTAAAATGTATTAAATAATGGGTTAATAGAAACTAGTGGCGTTACAATGGCACATACGTTATTGTACTATTTGTTAGTTATGCATAATATAAGGCTTGTATTGTAAGATATGCATCATATTACGCTTATTTTTCGCCCTTCTCTTTATTCTCCACAGCAAAACAAATATTGCAAATTCGAATTCGCAAGTTTAGAAGACATTTCTCGAGGGAGCCTCAACAGAACATTTATTCGCCTTTAATTGATAACGATTACTAAAATTATAAGATTGCAATATATAATACTTCAATCACTGTCAAAAAATCATTATCATTAAAGTTGTAGAATCTAAAACAGATTGGAAAATTTTGTGCTGTTGAGTCACAGTTACAACAGCGGCATGCCAATCGTTCGCAGAGCTGAATTCGAGACATGTTCGGAGTGTCTAATGAAATTTGCCGTCCGATCAATAACTTCGTTACTCTGATCCTGAAGTAAGAAGTAAACAACATAATTTATGTTTTCCTCCTTTGTAGATTTAGTAGACTTGTCTGTTGTGATCATTAACATTTAAAAGTGATCAATCGTATTATAAATAATAATAACATACATCAATAATAATAATAATAATAATAATAATAATAATAATCTTAAAAAATAAAACGTGAAAAATAGTATTTACTCAATAATTTTATAATAAAACTACAAAATAGCCCTCGAAAAACAATTAGAAGACGATTAAATGAAATAATGCATTGTTATCCGAAATATAGGCCTACGTATACTCAATAGTCTCAATAGTCTAATAGTATAAATTATATTTTCAATAAATTTGTTTGCCATATTCGATCGTACAATGTAGATTTGAATAAAAAAGTACATCTTTAAAGAGATACAAACTTCAATATTCCACCTAACACGCAAACAATAATGAACAGTACTATAAACAGCAGTGTGCCAACAAATAAACCAAAACACTCAAACTTACCTGAAGTGAATTTTTACGTTTGAATCTTCCAACGAAACTTGATGCCCCAAAAATGATCACACACAATTACCACAATATAAGAGCAGGACACACAGCAAAGAACAGAAAACAAACGCCTGAATGGAACAGATATCACTATGATAAAGCTCAAAACGTTATCGAAGATGTCAACGCTGTCATGAGTATAACGCACAATCAGAGAGCTTGATTATCTTTGAATATCAGTTCTTTGTTTCGTAGAAAAATATAACTTGGAATATTTCTAGTTAAATAGGAAGATAAATATAGTTATCTATTGTTGAATATTGAATCTGGACATTTGTAACGACGAAATCAACTTTATTTGCATTTAGAGAAATGTTGGCCTCAATGCAAGGCCAATGAATTTCAATTTTGTCTTGGCCACTTTGAATTCCTCATTGCAAGATATAAAAATGTCAATTATAAATAATGATTTCGTCACAATTTTATGCACAATAATGTTCGACTTACCAACTTTCAAAACAAAAGGGTTTCGATTTTTAAGTTAGATTGATTAATACAATAATTTAACAAATTTTTTGTTTAAGTTCGCATCAACATCTAGGTCATTAGCGACCACTATTGGAGTTAACGTTATAGTAGATGATAGTATTGAAGATGAAACGATATGGTGATGATAAGGAGGGAAAGGACAAACACGAATACAACCATGCCCATAACAACTTGAACCCGCGACCCTTCAGTTCGAGATCGCCTACTGCCTTAGCGATCTCGGCCACCGGATCGGCAATCATTAATCAATGTGTTTTTCCATTATTGAAGAAAAGACGTTTTTGTGTCAGCATAACCACCAATGAAATGTTCATTTATTGACTCAAGTTCTACAGACACTAGTAAGTGTATAACATCCGTACAATCAGTTAAAATACAAGATAGAAGATTAAAATTGACTTAATTGACTTAAAAAGGTACTTAAATACGTGATTATGCAGGCACATAAACATCTTTTCTCGAATATATTGTGAGCCTTGCCATATTTTTGCCCATTAACCTCTTAAATTTAATGTTAATTAGTTGAGCAACAAAAATAAACTTCCCGTCAATTTTAACTTATTGAACTGATCTTTCTTCTTCTTCTTCTTCTTCTTCTTCTTCTTCTTCTTCTTCTTATTCTTCTTCTGCTTCATGGATTTAGGCCTTAAGGCCTGTATCCACATCAAGAGAGTTACCTTCTCCGTCTTTTTAACAGGCGGCCAATATTTCTTTTTCCTTTAGGATTATACTGGTACATTATTATTGGAATTCTGTTTGGAGGCATGCTATGAATATGATAATGCAGTTGCTTCTTCAAGATTGAATTCTGTTCATCAGATTGAATATATTCAGTTCCGTTCTGATATCATTAAATTGTCTATCTAACAATAAGATATTGTAACCTGCTACTGAACGTAAGAATTTCATTTCGGCGGCATTTCTATTTTCCTTCTGTTCTATTTATTGTCCTTATTGTTAAAAAAGTTTATGTATTATTGTTCAAAAATAATAAGCATATTGGCAAATTTAAACGTGAAAAAATAACAGAAGGCTGAATTTATTTATTTGTTATCTTTTATAAACTAATTTTATATTATTCGGTTCAGCTTTTAACGTCAAAATGACCATTTTCTTCAATTACAAACGTAGATAGCAAGATGTAAGTTTCTTTGAACGTAAAGTAATATTCAAAATATATTAGGCAATTTTTATGTTTATTAATAATAAAGTAAAATTAATTATTTTAAGTAAAGAAATTAGTTAAAAATAGCTTCAAAATAATATAATTACTATTTGTCAGAACGTATCCTCAATGTGGAAATGAATCCTGTTTTTGCGTGGGTTTACAATTTTTATAAAAATTCTTGGAGTTAAATCTAAAACTTGAAATTTTTACTACAGTTAGATATTATATAGATCTAGAGTGTGTACAATTTTCAGATTCTTATTTGGTCTCCCAACAGAGATATAACAGTTTGGAAAAAATATAAAATTCCAATTTTTAGGAGGGTGTAATTTTCAAGAGGTACGTTACTTACCCAAGATATTTTACGGAAAGTAACTACACTATTATGTGCAAAAGCCCAGAAAAAAATAAGGCTGAGATTCTATTCCATCTTTGAGAAATTACTCTCTGACAATCGAACCTGATTCATTCACGTTCCATTGATTTGTTTGCCAATATTTCTCAAATAAAAACATAGCAGGTTGGTAAATAATATTTTGATTTGTAGGCTAGAGTATACTGAATCCAATATCTAGGAAAGAAATTATAGATGCTAGAATAACCCAGAGCTGAATTAATTAGAAAAGAGTAAATGTCTACCAACGCGAAAAATGGCGCACGGCGTAAACAAAAATGGCCGCCATTTGTAAACCAGTTACAATAAAAATAAATCAAGGAAGGTTATTTTTGAACAGCCAAATATAAGGAAATTTATGTAAAAAATATGCATTTTTTTCGAGATGGTCGAGCGACCAATTTATTAAATTATGGACCACTTAAAATGTATTGACCCTCCCGCAAAGTGATTACAGATCCGATAAGTATTAAAAGACGAAACTATCACTTAGGATTAAGGAAGATTCTAATTATTATAGTCGTAAAAGTTGCGACAAAATCAGTGATTCCTTACCTAAATAGAGGAAGTAATCTATGTCGGTCACTGATTTCCTCCATTGGAATGCGACTTAACAATGACAATGATAGTGGCAATAATGATAATAATAGTAATATTAATAATAGTAATGGTAATAATAATATGAATAATAATAATATAGTAGCAGCAACAGCATTTATTAGACCATTTCAATGAAAACGATGTAGAAGTGATTATATACATGCTTTTATTATTCACAGAATGTACACATAATATGGGAAATTAAAAAAGGAGCTAAACCACCAAGTTCCACAGCCTGTGATTAAAGTTATTCACAGAATTGATGTTTAATACTACATTACGAGGATACATTACGAAAAATATTTCGAATGTTCTCGTCTCCTGCAGGTTTCAGATATTTCAGATATTCAGATCCTGCCACTAGGTTTCATCACCTTTTCAGGTCCCACCTCATACTGCGGTACCATGATTTATATCCGGGGTAATGAAGAAAGTTTTTTTTCAAAACTCGATTAATGGAAAAGATAGATTTTCGTAAAACGAATGTTGAGATGCATTTATATCGGTTTTTGCTAAAATCTTATAATTTTAAATACTTAAAGCTAGTGTATGCTACAGAATTTTTCGAGTTTTGATAAAACCCGTTTTGAGGTATGATGCAAAAAGGGTCAAGAGATGCCTAAAAGATGTATAATCAATGCTGCATTTATTTGCATTCATCGGATATTGAAAATACACTTCTCAATAGAGGGATCCCTTGGGTTCAATATGAGGGTATGGAAGACCAAGTAAAATATAGAGTGCAGGTACAATAATAATAGTGTCAGGTATGAATATGTTCTGTAAGAGACAGTTCACTAAATTAAAAAATCTCTGAATTACTAATACAAACAAATTAGTCAGTGATTATTGTTCTCTAAACTATACTGCATTCTCTCGCCACATACTTCTTCAACGCAAAGTTGGTCTAATGTTACTTAACTCGCATGCATGCATTTCAATGGATGGATACGAGTATTTCCTACTTCCCATTTACTACTTAATCCCGCGCGATCGTTTGTGCGCGTAAAACTTTATTTGATTGACTAGTGGTATTAATTTTGGAAAAATAATAATGAAAAAAGTGTTATCTGGTCCCAATTTATGGGGAGCCGGAGGTGTCTATACTGCCTCCGTTAAAATGAAGATTTTTTATGAATCTTTTCTCAGAAACTTTTAAAGGTGGTGCTTTGAAATGTTCGCAGTATGAACATTGAGATTTTATTATCACTTGAACATAGGGAAATTTAAATATTTAGAATAGATTTTAAGTATTTTTTATTTTAAACTATTTTTTTAATTAATTTTCATTGCTCTCAAAATAATAGGGTGTTTGTTAAATGCCTATGTTAAAATTAAGACTAATAACTGGAAATAAACTGTGAAAGTTTAGTAAAACAACTACCCATAGTTTAGAAGAAAATGTTCCTTGGTTATGAAAAAAAGTAACTTATGGGAAATGTACAATGTGGTTTCAATTCCCTCGTACACTAGAATCTTTTATAGTCACCATCTCCAAGATAATTCATGCATCGAATACCATATATTTAAAGTCAAAATGTCGAACCACGCCCACATCTCCTGCACACATTTATAAAAATAACAATATTTCAACTTCAAGAGTGCGGAAACCAAACATGTAAAATTCATTTTCAGGAGAAAAAAATTATTTTTAAACAAAAAAACAAAAGAAAAATCGATATTTTGGTGGTTAACCCCCCGGCTACTCATAATTCGGATTGTACATCGTTAAACGCCGCTTGCAAGCCGGGTTTGCTCTGGTCGTAAGTCCGTCCGGCCACAACATTGTTCTTTCAACCCCTTTCCACGCGGTGGCGACAGATTTAGATCAAGCGAAGCAAAGATGCATCACTCATCATGCTTGTGTGCTTCCTTAAGAGGGCGTACACATCGTCAGAATAAGCTACCTCAAGCGGACACTCTCCATCATTGTTCGTCACTTCAGGGCTCGCACCGGCGTCCAACAGAGCTTGCACGCACTCCACGTGACCTTCCTTAGAAGCTCCATGGAGTGGTGAGTTACCTAAATTGTTCTTTGCATACACATCCGCTCCTCGCTGTAGCAGTTCCCTCAGGCACGCTAGGTGTCCGTTACTGGCTGCGAAGAAGATGGCTGTACAATCATTAGAATTGACTGCGTTTATGTTGACACCCGCTTCTAAGAATGTTACCAAAGCTTCCAAGCGGCCGTGAATCGCAGCTTCCCGAAGGCTGTACTCTCCAGCTAGTCCTCGTACTTTGTCGGGTATCACGCCCACGAATGCCCATACCACAGCGGCGTTTTTGGCCGACATGAGACCCCATACCATCTGCCGAGTGTTCGACGTCGCCCCGCGGTGGAGTAACTCTTGCACGGCGTCTGCCTGACCAGCCTGCGACGCCCACACCAACGCGCACTGCTGATCGTCTTTGCATTTCGTTGCGGACGCCCCTTTCTCCAACAACAGTTCTACCATTCCCCAGCGGTTGGATTTGGCAGCCAGCACTATTAGAGGGTCTCCTTCTTCAGTACACACATCAACGAATGATCTCCGATTGTGCAGAAACAATTCTACTAAATTCCAATGACCATTTTCTGCAGCCATAGAAAATACTTTTTCATTTGGTTTCGCCCCCTTCTGCAGAAGAAGGATCACTACATCCCGTCTCCCCTCTGCTGCGGCGAGGCCTAGGGGTGTGTGGCCGTCCGCGTCCTTGGCGTCGACCTGCGCCCCCGATAACAGGAGGCGCTGGGCGACCGCCAGGTGGCCTTGGGCGGCGGCGCAGTGCAGCGGTGTGCGCAGCCGGTAGCCAGAGGAGTTAACCTTCGCCCCCGCACCTAAAAGAACGACCACGGCTAGCAGATGTCCCCCGTTTGCAGCCACGTGTAACGCAGTGTCTCCATTAGCTGTGCACTCTGGATTTCTCTGTATGTCAACCTCCCTGTCTACCACCAACTGAAGGAGATTCTCATAGTTTCCAATTTTAGCCATTTCAAGGAGTGATGTGGACTGAGGGGCAGAAGCGGACGAGTCAGAAGTTGATTCGTCCCTCCCATGTGTTCCGGCCAAGAGAGCATCCACTTTTGGCATCAGGGTTCCAACTGCTCTGTTCACGGATTCCTCCAAGACAGACAACCTGAATTCCAGTAGATCCAACCGCATTCTGGCTTCATTGCTGTCCATTCTGCGTACGTCAGACTTATGATCGCCGTCTCTGCAACGAATACACATTGAATTAACGTATAAACTTTGTTGATATTACATTTATTTCACATTTACAGAAATAAAATCAACGGAGTCAAATACGAACACTTCAATCAAGTTTATTTTCCCCTCAAATAGAGTTTTTTATTTTTTTCACTTATTCCAATGGCCTTACCACAGGAAATAATAATTAGATGAAAACATGTGTTTTTTAACATTATTTGTTAAATGTGTGTAATTTGAACATGACAAAACAGGAATTTGACAATAGTTTTAACTATTTTGAAAATCACATTTATTACTGTGGTCAACAATGTCGAATCAAACAAATCGTGTAGTTAATGCAACGTTTATTTTTGACATGCTATTATGAGATTTCTTGACACAAATCATAAAGTAATTTACTCATTTATGTTTTAAACACTTCTGGGTTATTAACAGATATTTAGATAATCTTGCCTGCTCTTTTTGCGTGCCTGGCTCCGCCCCGTGCCGTCCTATCGTGTCCTATCCGATCCCATCCTATCTATCTCACTCGCGCTATTCCGATTAAGAAATGACTGTTCAGTTTTTGGACCCAAAATTTCGAGCGATTACAATTCCATCAAAGAATCTACATTGAGTCAAGAATCAATATTAAATTTTAATATGACGTAAAATATGTTCGAGAAATGGGTTAATAGAAACTAGTAGTACTACAACAGCACGTAGGTATTCATAATATTTGTAAGTTATACGCTTGTGTCCTGCTAATTTTTCGGCCTTCTCGTCCCTCTCCCCTGCAAAAGAAGCGATGGAGATTCTATTTGCAATTTTAGAAGATGCCGTTTTTGGATATTCAGGGTTTTTAATAAAAGGTCTTCTTATTTGTATGTTCATTTCTGCACTCGAGGAAGCCTCATCAGAACATTAATGCTCGTTTTACCGGTAACGATTACATAATGTTGTAAAATTGCAACTTATAGCCTAATATTTCACTTCATCTACTCCTAACTACGCTTCGGGCATTATCTGTAAAACTAAAACGTTACAACTCAAGGTTACCCCAAAACTAATAATATTTTGAAAAACATGAACTGAATCAAAGATCTAACATTGAGAAATGGATTGAATAAAGAAAAAAAAACCACTGCCATTAATGATATTGTCGTAGAGACGAAAATAAATTGGAAAATCTTGTGCTGTCAGCAGATACTTCACCATAGCAGAATATGAGTCGTTCTCAGTGCTGAATGCGAGTCCTATTCAGTGAGTCTCAAGAAGTTTGTCGTCCAATCAATATCTGAATTATTCCCAAGAAACCAGATGTAAAAAGTTGAAAATATAATTTAAATATGTTTTTGTCATTATAACTTTGGTAGGATAACCTGTTATCATTATTAACATTTAAGAATGGTAAATAATATTACCCTTATGTAATAATAATAATAAAAATAACAATAATAAAAATTACTATAATAAAAATAACAATAATAATCTCTAAAAAATAAAATGTGAAGAATAGTATTCAGTAATCACAATCAGTAAGAGACTACAAAATAGCTCTGAAAATATTTGAAGAGGACGAAATTAAAGAATGTATTGTATTGGAATTGTAGGCCTAACTAATACTCATAATTTCAATAGTACAAATCATATTTTTAATAAAATTATGAGTCGTAATCCTAAAAAATGTAATTTTGAATAAGAATGTATATGTTTTAAAGAGTAACAAACTTGAATACTCCACTTAACACACAAATAATAACAATGAATAGCACTGTAAACCGCCCTATGCTCATTAATAAACCAAAACACTCAACCTCACCGGGAGGGTATTTTTACGACTGACTCTTCCAACAAAACTTACTCTTGATCAAAATAATCATACACGATTGGAACACCCGACACAGTGCAAACAAAACGAATCAATCGCCTAAATGGAACATATCACTATGATAAAGTCCAAAATTTTATCAAAGATATCGTGACGTGAGTGTAATGTACACTCTCACCTCTGAATCTCTGTCCTTTGTATCGTAGAAAAAAACATTCCTAGTATTCCTCCTTAAATCGGAAGGTATTGGAATCTAGACATTTGTTTCGACGAAATGAACATAATTTGCATTTCGTGAGATGTTGGTCTCAGTGCAAGGACAGTTAATTTAAATTGTCTTGGCCTCTTTGAATTCCTCATTTTACTATTGTAACGTATAATAAATAATCATGAATAATGTCAATAATGAATCATGATTTCGGTCAGCATTTATCCACAATAATGTTTGACTTGACAACCTTCAAAACGTAATGCGACCCACCCCTCCGCCGGCTAGCTCAGAATGGGTTTTCAAGGTGGGCGCAAAATAAAAAAATACAATTAGAATAGCGGGGATCAGGGTCATGTGGGCCGTTGTGGATTGAATGCACTTACACAGAAACTCAAGTCGAATCACTTTCCACTTACTTAAGTATATTCTAATTAAATTGCTGTTACAGTAAATGAACATAAAACACTTTACATATACAAGAATTTTGTCTTGCTGAAAAAAAAGAAAACAACTTACACTCTTAATAATTAACTACACTGTTTCCTTTCTCTCATTTAAATCAATTTCAAAGAATACTTAAAACTTTGCCTAATCATTCCAGTCGTAAATTTCCTAGTTGCAACTTTACAATTAGCTAAGTTTTTCTTGAAAGAAAAGATTGATTCTATTTTTCACAGAATATCGGTATAAAGAACCTGTACTAATACTTTCTTTCCGAAACAAATTATTCCTTCTAATATCTACAAATTGTTCAAGTTGGCACGACCTTACTGTGTCTTCTCACGGCGTAGAGAAATCTGCGGCGTCGACTCTTCCAATCGCTCGATGTCCTTGTCCTTGCAGCTCGGTCGGGAGCAAAGCCGCCCCTCTGCAGAACCGCACGGTCGACCCTTTCCAGTACCGTTGTTCAACTCACGATGTGGCCTCCGTCTCGTTTTCCGTTGATACTCTTTTCGTATTCTTTTATAGAATGTAACTAGCTTTTAATTCCATATTTAAAAGAATCTACAATACGACAACTGAGTCTATTGTATAAGAAGAATAAATATAAAAATAAAAAACTGCAAAGAAAAGAAATGAATGGCCTCGTTAGTTTCATGCTATTCACACTCCTCTCTCTTACAAAGATTTTAAATGCGTCACTTATACTTTCATCCTTTTCCTGATGAATTGTTTTAATGCATTGTAATATGATAATTACCTCCTCGAATGTCTTGAAGAGTTTTTATCGTAGATGCAGTCCTGAAGTCCGTAGCAGTACGAGGTGCCGCCTTCTCGTGATCGGTAGGTCCTCACTCTCCAGCTGTTACTTCAGAAAAGAAAGCTTTCTTTCTCCCGACTCTCGGTGTCGCATACACTACCTAGACGCCCTCTTACGGATATAGTTCGTAGTTTCCATTTTCGGATTGTATTCATGCGCGTTGGCGCGCGTTCAAACAGCTTATCTTATTCTTGAATATTGATGTGCTCCGTTTTCCGAGACCTCGGCAAAACGGATGGTCACATAACCCCTTCTTTCGGAAAAAAAAGATTTTGTGGGATTTGATTTCATATGCCGAAAAAATCTTTTAACCAAACTTGATGCTCTTCCTTTCTTCTGTCTTGATTCTGGAATGTCGAGCTATCTTGTTTCTTCTTCTTCTTCTTCTTCTTCTTCTTCTTCTTCTTCTTCTCTTCTTCTTTCTTTCTTCTTCTTCTTCTTCTTCTTCTTTCTTCTTTACATGATTCTTGTCGGTTTGTTTGTCTATTGGTTTGTTTCATCATTTTGTTATTATTTAAGTGATCGTAAACTGTGGAAATTGTACTTTCCGATTGTAATCCCACTTTCATCTAGTGTGCTATCGCAGTAACGGAAGAAATATTGCAATGTGCATGGCGAAATTAGGAATAAATCTGGCGTAATAATTGACGCAACCTAACAAACTCTTAAGCTGTTTCGTGTTTTTGGGCGGTGCAATTTTATCTATTTCTTGCATTTTCTCCAAGTTCATCTTGACTCCGTTGACTGTCAAATCATACCCCAGGAATTTAACTTGTTTAGTGCAAAAATTACTTTTTTCCAAATTCAACTGTAAATTATTTTCAATGAGACGTTTCAGCAAAATATCTAGCTTGTTCATGTGTTCTTCAAATGTCTTCGAATACACGAGCACGTCATCAATATAGATAAAAGCATCGCTAGACATCTCTCTGTCAATGATATTGTCTAAACATTGCACAAGAGCAGATGCACTGTTCTTGAGTCCAAATGGCATTCTTTTGAAAACATACGAAATTCCCCGGTGAATAAATCCTGTATATTGTCTACATTCAGGTGCTATCGCTATTTGCCAGTAAGATGCAGTGAAGTCGGTTGAACTCAACCACTTGATGCCGGATAATTGATTAGTTAAATCCTCTACACGCAACGGTCTGTCTCTGTACGGTAGGGTAACTTGATTCAATCGCCTTGCATCTAAACACAACCTTATCTTCCCATTACTCTTTTCTACGAGCACTATTGGATTTAGATAAGAGGTTTTGGACTTCATGATGATATCATCTTTGACCATGGTAGCAATGAGCTTATCCACCTCTTCCTTATGTTTTTCTGGAATGACATATTGGTAACCCGTGAATGGCGTTTTATCTGTTAGTTCTATTTCGAATTGAAAATCTTTTACTGGATTCTTGTTTTTGCAAAACACCTTCTGATTCCTAAGTAATACTTCAATTAATTGTTTCTTCTGATTTTCATTAAGATTAGAATTTCCTTGCACATGCGAACGAATTTTCAGCTTCACATCTTCTTCCTCCAAACAATTCGCCTCCCAATAATTCCATGTGAACGAATCAAATTCGAGATCCTGTTGATTATTCGGTTTTAACGTCATGGTATTTTTTTCTAAGTTGATAACAACCCCGTATTGTTTCATGAAATCGATTCCCAGTATGAGCGGATATAAAAGTTCCGGCGCTACTAGGCACACAACTTGATACTTATTCTTGCCTATCTCTATATCCAAATAAACTTGTCTTGTTATTGGCTTTGATTTTTTCCGATTCGCACCTATCAGAAAAGACTTTACGAGCGGCAATGTAGGTACCTCCACTCCCTGGTTTTTCAATTCATTCAACAAACTTTCCGCTATGACGGAGGTCGCACAACCTGTATCCACTAGTACTGACGTATCAACACCCTCACATTTAACCTTAAGCTTCGGACACTGTCGCCTGGATCCGATCTGCTTTTGTTCTTCTTCGTTCCACGGTTCGTCATCAAATGAGATTAATTCGATCGATAATATCGCCACCTCTTCTTCCCTAGATTCTTCTATTAGGTTTGCGGCGGGATGGCGTGTCGAAACAAACCTTTCTAATTTTCCGACTCATGTCCGCGAGATGTACTGGGTTCAGTATTTCTGTTTTGGAAAACTCCTCTATCAATAGAATTTTTTCTATTCCTATCTTTAGACGGCGTCCTATCTTGTCTAGCATAGGTCTGTTCTTCTACGTGCTGTTTCGATTTGTAAGTTCCTCTTTTCTCTGATTTGCTTACATAATGTTGCTGCTGCCTGCTGTCTTGGCTTTCTACCGGCCCACTAACATTTGCCCTTGCTCTCTGTAACCTCTCATTGTACACGAAAGTCGCATCATACAATCCCAGCTGCGTTATTAACTTTTCCGTGGACATTGGCAAGAGATTCTTAAGCAAATTTTGTGTAGCTGACGGAAAATGACGTGTTAACAAACAGACAATTTCGTCATCCGGGATCGTCGGAGTACATAATTTGAAACAAGCTAACTTCTCCTCTGCATATTCTTGCATGGACATCGTACCTTTCTTCCACGTACCATACATTACATTAACTTTGAAATTAATTTGAGTTTCATTGTTCCAGTATCTTGAGTAAAATTTTTCTTTAAATTCTGTCATAGTTTTTGGTAATTCTCCTAAACTATCTGCCCATATTCGTGCATTACCCTGCATCATCTGATAGACTATGTGAGTTTTCTTATTGTCCGGAACATAATTTAAAGAAAAGAAATTATCCACCTGCCTCATAAATACGCATGGATTTTCATCTCCCGCTGCACTAAATTTAGGAGTACACGGTAATGAAAAATACGTGTGCGGAACGCTTCCTCCACTCGATGGTAAATTTTCAATTTGATTTTTCAATTCTACAACGTCATTCGTACATGCTGTAATTTGGTGTTGTAGAACCACATCTTGTTCCGAAAGAGCTTTTATTCCACTATCTAATTTACTAGCTTGAACCTTAACTTGTTCAGTAACTAATTTTTGAAACTTCTCTACACCTTGTTCTATCTCAGTCTGCCTGTCGGACACGGTGGTTATAAGATCTGATTGCATTTCGATCCTATTTTCAAATCCTTTCGTAACTTGATCAATCTTCTCTTCTAATTCATGACCCAGTTCCGTGAATTTTTCTTCTAACTTCTCGTGTTCCTGCCCTAATTCTTGTTGAATCTCATTCTTAAATTCGACCTTCCACTGTTCTGCTAATTCAGTGAATTGTATTTTTAAATTCTCTTCTAACTTCCTATTATTTTCTTCTAATTTTGTTTCTAAGGCATTCTTGTTCTCCTCTAATTTAGTTTCTAAAGCATTTATTGCCGAGTTATTCTCCTCTAATTTAGTTTCTAATGCATTCTTGTTCTCCTCTAATTTAGTTTCTAATGCATTTATTGCCGAGTTATTTTCTTCTAATTTAGTTTCTAATGCATTCTTGTTCTCCTCTAATTTAGTTTCTAATGCATTTATTGCCGAGTTATTTTCTTCTAATTTTGTTTCTAAGTTAGTCCCTAATTTCTTTATATTTTCCTCTGTCTTTTCATTCTGCATTCCTAACCTCGTATCTAATTGCTGCATGAATTGTCCTATTAATCGTTGCATCATTAAATTTGCCCTGTCGAGGTTTCGTTGTTCCTCATCCGGATCTCGTGTTGGCGTTTGCTGTGATTCCGTCGGCGAGGTCATGCTAGTTTCTCCTGACGTTCCTTGTTCTACTTCTACCGTTTCTTTCGCGATCATGGTACTTGGAGCTTGTCCTCCCACTTCCCTATCGCTATCTGAATCCCCAGACGATCCTTCAACGGTAGTTAAATTCCTAGCCGCGTTATATTTATCTGCCATTTTGACTGTATTAACTGCCTAGAATCAATCAATCCTCTTTCCCAGACACAATACACTTTTTACAAATTATTACACACACAAATACCAAACACTATCTCGAACAGATAACACTTTCATATAATACCCTTTTTGAAAAACACTCCAGAAAAAACACACTTTTACACAACACCTTTTTTTGTTCTCTGTAACCTGTTCAGCAATCTTAGTGAATTGTGATTCAATTGTACTAGAAATTTTGGTTCCACCAAATTTTGGTCTCAGTTTTTCTCAAATCGAGTTTTGGTAAATGCATCCAATAATCGAGCCCCGCTTATGGGCGCCAGTTGCGACCCACCCCTCCGCCGGCTAGCTCAGAATGGGTTTTCAAGGTGGGCGCAAAATAAAAAAATACAATTAGAATAGCGGGGATCAGGGTCATGTGGGCCGTTGTGGATTGAATGCACTTACACAGAAACTCAAGTCGAATCACTTTCCACTTACTTAAGTATATTCTAATTAAATTGCTGTTACAGTAAATGAACATAAAACACTTTACATATACAAGAATTTTGTCTTGCTGAAAAAAAGAAAACAACTTACACTCTTAATAATTAACTACACTGTTTCCTTTCTCTCATTTAAATCAATTTCAAAGAATACTTAAAACTTTGCCTAATCATTCCAGTCGTAAATTTCCTAGTTGCAACTTTACAATTAGCTAAGTTTTTCTTGAAAGAAAAGATTGATTCTATTTTTCACAGAATATCGGTATAAAGAACCTGTACTAATACTTTCTTTCCGAAACAAATTATTCCTTCTAATATCTACAAATTGTTCAAGTTGGCACGACCTTACTGTGTCTTCTCACGGCGTAGAGAAATCTGCGGCGTCGACTCTTCCAATCGCTCGATGTCCTTGTCCTTGCAGCTCGGTCGGGAGCAAAGCCGCCCCTCTGCAGAACCGCACGGTCGCCCCTTTCCAGTACCGTTGTTCAACTCACGATGTGGCCTCCGTCTCGTTTTCCGTTGATACTCTTTTCGTATTCTTTTATAGAATGTAACTAGCTTTTAATTCCATATTTAAAAGAATCTACAATACGACAACTGAGTCTATTGTATAAGAAGAATAAATATAAAAATAAAAAAACTGCAAAGAAAAGAAATGAATGGCCTCGTTAGTTTCATGCTATTCACACTCCTCTCTCTTACAAAGATTTTAAATGCGTCACTTATACTTTCATCCTTTTCCTGATGAATTGTTTTAATGCATTGTAATATGATAATTACCTCCTCGAATGTCTTGAAGAGTTTTTATCGTAGATGCAGTCCTGAAGTCCGTAGCAGTACGAGGTGCCGCCTTCTCGTGATCGGTAGGTCCTCACTCTCCAGCTGTTACTTCAGAAAAGAAAGCTTTCTTTCTCCCGACTCTCGGTGTCGCATACACTACCTAGACGCTCTCTTACGGATATAGTTCGTAGTTTCCATTTTCGGATTGTATTCATGCGCGTTGGCGCGCGTTCAAACAGCTTATCTTATTCTTGAATATTGATGTGCTCCGTTTTCCGAGACCTCGGCAAAACGGATGGTCACAGTAAGTATTTTGATTTCTAAGTTAGATTGACGAATAATACGAAAATTAAACAAATTGTTTTTCAAGTATTCGAAAAAAGACGTTTCTGTGTCTACATAATTAAACAGAATTTTCGATTATTGAATTAAGTTCAACAGACCATGGTGGAAGTTTACATAATATCACTAATAATAATAATAATAATAATAATAATAATAATAATAATAATAATAATAATACAGCACATCACATTATAACATCCCATATCAAGTACAAGAAGTTAAAATGCAAGTTAAAAAATTAAAATTGACGGGTAATTCACTGCATGATTATCCAGACACACACACAACTTTTCTCGAATATATTGTGGACCTCAACCTATTTTGTTGATTAACCTAATGAATTAATTGTTAACTAGTTGAGAAAAAAGTTCCTGTCAATTTTAACTTTTTAACTTGTATATTAACTTATTATACTGATGTTATACACTTAGTGTATTACTGTCTTTTGAATTTTGGTCGATAATTGAACATTGGACCCAACGGACGTGGGGGGGGGGTCAGACTGGCACTTTGCCGTACACAATGTTTTTGTCATCAAGGACCCAAGAAACGTGAATTCTGATTACTCAAAGAGTTAGAGAAAGTAATTTACTACTCAGGAATAAGTTTCATCCGCTTTTTCGATATCTCGCCACCACAAAATCAGTTTTTCTCACGAATGACGAATAATCTCCACTTCTTGCTGCAGCATTATAATACTACGTAAATACTTAGTAGGTGAGAAAGTAAAAAGTGTAAGACGATATTCAAAGGTCTATAATTGAGGGGTAAATTGGATTGAGAAAACAATTCTGGCTTAATAATAGAGGTATTCGACAGGTTTGGATTTAAATTTGAACTTTCGCAATGTCGTATTAAGGACCAGCACGGAGGTGAATTTTGACACGGCAGTTGCGTAGGGTTGTGGTATAATTACAAAACAATGGAATGTTCTCACTTCTTTAGAATTTGATAGCATTTTCATTTAATATTTAAGCAAGTTACCTTATCCAAATCTATGGTGTGTGCAATAGAATCATCAGCTGTAACAAATATCTAATGAATACTTTTATTTTCCCCATGAAGGAAATTTATTAATGGAAAAGTAAAAACTTCTCAGTGTTGAAACGAAAAAATATTTTGAATGGGGTATTTACCAACCGATGACGGAGCGTCTCGGAGGCCAAAATCATCATTTTCGTACCCAAGGTACTTACAACTATTTTTCGTATACTTACCTCCCAATTTTAAGTTTCGCCTCGAAAATTGACTCTCGTTTGAAAGTTTGCATGCTTGGTCCCTCATGATTCAAAGGAACTTTTGTGGAGTTGAGGCGTTATAGATAAACCAGTTTTTGAGATAAACAGAGAGTTTGCAAGTTCGATAACGTCCTAAAAGTTCCAAACACGTGCTTTACGAACACTCAGTGATAACTGTGACTTCTTTTGAACTGCGTAGAGTACTGTGTAACCAACAATTACATAGTAATTTACTATAGCAAACGAAATGTAAATTGTTTTCGAGATTTTGAGAAAAATCGTGTCCACTTGAAGAAGTTGCTGCTCTATGTACCCAGAACATCGTAACCAAGGGGCGTAAAACGTATTACATACAGTACAATGGTTTGGAAATAGAGTTCAAACAGATGTGGCGAGAAAAAACTGGCATCCCGATAGTTATCCCATCTGTGGGATTTGTTCCGCAAAAAGGGTTTAGCAACTTGTCTGAACTCTTATGACATTCAATTGACATCTCAGTCACAATAATGACCTGGGAATTGGGAAAAGTTCTTACAAGACCTGGAGTTCTTCTGAACGATCACCGGGAGCGGTATCTCAGTGCATCAATTGATCACTACAGCGCCTCTGACCGGGAGGTTCTAGGTTCGAGTCCTGATGGCGGCAGGATTTTCGATACTAGCTTTTCAACTAGGTCGAATTCAGTGGAGGAGAATTCTAGCGGCCGGCTGCTCTGATCGATAGTTTTCCGTGGTTTCTCCGATCAACACCAGGCGAATGCCGGAGCAGTACCCTACCAAACGGGCCTCAGACCGTGCGCGATCTGTCCTTTCTCTTCATTGTCCTATCCTCTCCCCTTACATACACACACACTAACATGCACTACACTACCACAGATTCCAGGAGACCGGTCGGGAGCTTAGAGCTTGTCCCGGCTGGGGCGGTGCCCCGCTGGTGGGAGAGTCCTGGTTAGGGAGAAACCCCGCTAGCCGACGGTAGGTCGGCGCCGGATCCCGCCATCCAGCGGGGGGAGATCACCACCATCTCACGAGAAAAAACATGCACTACACTGGCGGGACTAATGACCAAAGCAGTTGACGGTCCGGAAACACGAAAAAATCAATCAATCAATCAATCAATCTGAACGATACATATTTTGCTTAAAGTAATTTAGAGGCACACGTAGTCACCAGATCTGCTTCTTAAGAAGCTGGTTGTAACCTTGAATAGATTTTATATTTAACCAAGACCAAACAACTTCATTCATAAATTGAAGGGAAATAATAATAATAATAATAATAATAATAATAATAATAATAATAATAATAATAATAATATAACAACAAGAATACTATGAAAACAAACGTTAATAATGACAATAGTTTTATACGCCTTTTATTAACTCACATTAACAATGTGTATAGGAAAATAATTATATAATTTCATTTTTAGGAGTGTGCACAAATATACTTTTTTTAGGAAGAAGCCAATTCTTTTTTTGGTACCAACATTTTGTTCTACAATAGCTTATCACTAGACATCGGATGTTTAGGGAAATGCCTATTTTTTTCTAGAGAACTTATTCAAAGGCTGATAATATATGTTCACGAATCATGACAAATGATGGCATATGACGAAGTTTTATAATGCTTATTTTGGCTTATTTGAGCATAAATGCCTATTTCTTGCATTAATACCTTTTTTAGGCCTTTTTTGTTGCCCTTCATTTATTATATTTATATACAATGCTAATATATCGGAAAATCGGCGATGGTCCAACGACACCATTCATTACGAAACCTTCAATTCACGTCTTGAAATGTAAAATTACGAGAGAATTCCTGAAAGTATACCAACTGATTTTTCTCCATTTCTCTATTTCATAAATACCAGCCACGATCTGAGAACATGGACGATTGACAATACACCGAGGGAACCGAAATTTTAAGTGGAAATAAATATAAATTCCCAGAAGGTTTCAGTTTCGCTAGTGTTGGACTGCTAAAATATATGCCAGTCACATCGTTCAGATATCCTTCTCCGCATTCAAACTAATTTTGTCTCCCAGTCGTCGCAAATTTGAAATAGTGATCCTTCAAAAGTTACTGGTAATATGTAAATATTACTGGTTAATGGACTATTAAGAAAAAAATGTAGAAGAGTTGTAAATATGTAAAACTAGTTTTACATTAAAATATACGAACTGGTTTTGTGCATTTAAGTTTATAAAATAATATACACAAAAAAATACAATTTTTCCATTTTATTAGGTATGTAACTTATGACAGTGCCTTTTTTCTCCTTATTCTTGACTTTTTCGGTGCCTTTTTAGGCGCCTAAAAGACGATTTTTTAGTGCCTAAACATACGATGTCTACTTATCACTAATGTAATTGATGAAATTAATGACGAACAGTGACACCACATTTCAATGTTTAAAATATTTGTCCCCTATTAATCTCCTGCATATATTCCCTTTCCATGTTCCGACCATGTTTTAACCATATCATGGTTTATTTTCCGCGGAATTCGTGTAACAGACCGTCAGTATCGAATACCAGGGGACGAAAACATGAAGATATAAAGTAAACCATGTGTAATATCCGACTGTTTAACCCATTTTAACAATGAAAATTCTTTTTTATGAGAAAGTCCACAGTATTAAAATAGAACACAATTCTGTAAATTATGAATGAAAATTAAATCAATAATCTTATTATTATATTTATTATTATTATTATTATTATTATTATTATTATTATTATTATTATTATTATTATTATTATTATTATTATTATTATTATTATTATACACCAAACATTGTTTCCACTTGAGGCAGCTACTACTTCAACGATCTATTGAAATAGTGATAAATAGGTGTATTTCCTACTTACGGCGGAAATCTTAATTCAACTTGGATTCTTATTTGTATTAAGAACTTTTTTGTTTTACTCATAATACTAAAAGTATCATTAGGTATAATAATATTTCGTGTAGTGATATCTAGTTCCGGCGAATCTCTCCTGTGTCTATCATCCCAACCGCCGAACATTTTCACTTGAGAGATTATTCCAGTTTTTTGTTTTTTAAATTTATTTTCTTGTTTATTAGTACATAGATAAGTAAAACGTTATACTATTAATTGCTTTATTTCTTTTGATTGCTGATTACTAACTTACACACTATGGTCAATCTAATACATGGGCGAGAAAGCCAATCAGGCAACCCTGTTAATGGTCAATTTCACCGATTTTTTTCAGGAATACGTTGAAAGGAAACTTGTTTTGGATTCAAGTTGGTTGGGTAGGATTTCGCCCGAGGTTGTGTACATTTAATGTGGGGATTTCTGGCATGGAGAAGTAGAAGTTGGGGGCGAGTTAATTGATATGGTTGACTATAGGTTCGATGGATAGTTCTTTGTGGAGTTGGTCGTTGGTAATAAACCAAGGAACGTTGGTGATTATCCTTAAGCCTAGTACACACCTAGGGAGGAATCGCGGGACTTGGTATGGGGACAGTTGCGAGCCTCTGTCCCTAGACTGTTGCGATACAATGTCCCGCGTCCATTCCTATATTCGATTTATTTAACGTGGCGCCTCTAGTTCGCGAGCTGGAAAAGGAGGAGGACACTGTCATTCAATCGGTAGCTCCAATACCAACAATTTTAATCGTAACGAACCTCGCGATTGAATGGCAGTATCCCCCTCTTCGTCCTGCTAGTGGCCTTGAGGTTAAATAAATCGGAGTATAGAGAGCCTGTTGCAACAGAAATCGGCGAGAAATGTCGCAACAAATTGCTTTATGTACTTTTAATTTGTCTTTAACTTAATGTTATTACAAAGAAAAAATCGAAAAAAATAAGTGGTACTAGAGGAGGAACTTTTCGGAAGGCTTCCTCTCGATACCATACCTTGTAGGGAAAACATTAAAGGCTGGTAACCAAGCCAGTTTTGGGGGAAGAACCACTTTCTTTGGATTCCTTAAGTTTTTTATGCTCTCACCATGGTCAAAGTATATTTTTTAACCATACCCGATTGCTTCTCTCCTTTTGTCTGTTTTTATACTGGGTAGAATTAACATTCCAAAGATAAGGGAGGGTGTGCAAATCCTCAATAATATTTAGAGAAGTTTCCATTGCAAAATACCATAACACACAACACAACCTCACGTGGCTGCTACCTCCAGACTGGAATCGGTTTGTCCCTAGATTTCGTCTCGCGAGACGTCCAGACTGCCTCGTGTTGCTCAACATTTGTACACTTGTATCATGTATCACATTTCGAACGAGAGACCTGCGACTTTTGTGTCGCGAGACATCCAACTTTTGTATCGCGACAAAACGTTGCAAACACGGAAAAATGTCGTGGGAAATCCTTGGAACTTGTCGCGATACATGTGTTCCGCTACATTGTGCTACGTGACACTAGGCTTTAGGCACTGGCGTAGGAAGAGTTGTATTTTGTTAACCCTTCTGCTACCGAGGGAGGTAACCAAGTTACCCCAACTCATATTTTGTTATTTTTTATCATCTTTTATTTTTTTACAATTCTGATATCTTGAGTTGTTGTTTTGTACTTATCTATCTAAAAAATCTTGCTGAAAAAACTTTTTTTGTCTGTAGTCATTTCACGGCTTGAATTTATTCCTGAGGTTACTACATTACCCCAGTTGGTATCAGACGTTCGGGTTTTAATAACGTAATTTGAGGTTATGATATCAGCGGGAGAAGGGAGGTGGTCTTCGAGGTGTTATTTTAGTACTTCTGCATTAGTATGCAAACATGTCGAAGGATTACAGTCTTGAAGGTTTTAAAAAGTTATTAAGTATTCACACTCCAGCTGATTTGTGGGAAGAAGATCGTGAAGTGTACAGGTTGTTTTACGAGACTGACGAAGGTAATGTAGGGTTTATAGATAGTTTACGATATTATTTGTGCTGAGACGAGAAAAACCTGAGTGATGACGCATACATCAGTTCAGAAAGTTATCACATGAAAAAACAATAAGAATAGTACAATGTGTTCTAAAAGTGGCATGATTTGCCATTCAAGAACTCTTCATCGTGGACGAAGACCTGCATGTAAAATATGTTGTTAAAATTGTTAAATATTTTATTAATATACCAAAATGTTTGATCTGGATAACCAAAACAATATTACATTCACGGTAAAAATATTAAAATTATATTCAATTTTCCCTGGTATTCGACGAGTGCAAAATGCCTCAGTAGTCGAAGGGTTAATGTTAGTTTTTGCGGCATTAATCTACATGGGGCAAGATTATTAAAGTGGTAACATACCTCGGGTTTACCACATACGCCAGCCCCCCACTCTTCTGTCGGTTTGCCTTAACAGGTCGCGCACACCATCAGAACCCGCAACTTCCAAAGGCGCCTTTCCCTCAGTATTCATCTCCATAGCGTTTGCTCCAGCATCCAACAGAACGCGCACGCACTCCACGTGACCGCTTAAAGAAGCTCCATGGAGTGGTGTGTTTCCATCAACGTCCTTGCCATTGACGTTTGCTCCTCGCTGCAACAACTCTCTCACGCATGGTAGGTGGCCGTTGGTGGCTGCGTAGCCCAAGGCTGTACCGTGATTGTTGTCTAATATGTTGACATCGACGCCCACTTCCAGAAACGCCACCAGCGTTCCTAAATCGCCTTTGAATGCGGCTTGCAGCAGTCCCAACCACCCAGACTTTCCGCGTACTTTGTCGGGCACCACGTCCACGAAGGCCCACACCACCGGGGCGCCGTTGGCCTTCAGTAGAGCTTGTTGCACTTGCTCAACGTTCGTTGAGGCCCCGCGACGCAGCAACAATCGTACGACGTCGGCCCTGCCAGCCTGCGACGCCCACACCAACGCGCACTCTTTCGCATTTTTGCACTTGGTCGCGGAAGCACCTTTCTCCAACAGCAGGTGGACTATTTCCCAACTTTTGCCTTTGGCAGCCAGCACTATTAAAGGGTTTCCTTTCTCAGAACATATATCAATGTTCAATTTTCTGTTTTGGAGGAACAACTCCACCAAATTCCAACGACCTTTTTCTGCAGCTAATGAAACCACTTCTTCGTTAAGTTGTGCTCCCTTCTGCAGCAGAAGGGTCACTAGATCCGTTCTCCCCTCCACCACCGCGAGGCCTAGGGGTGTGTGGCCGTCCGCGTCCTTGGCGTCGACCTGCGCCCCCGATAACAGGAGGCGCTGGGCGACCGCCAGGTGGCCTTGGGCGGCGGCGCAGTGCAGCGGCGTGCGCAGCCGGTAGCCGGAAGAGTTGACCTTCGCCCCCATGCCCAAAAGAACAACCACGGCTTTCACGTGTCCTTCACTTGCGGCCACATGTAAAGCAGTATCCCCATTAGCTGTAGACTCTGGATTTCTCTGGATGTCAATTTCTATGTTTGCTAACAACCGAAGGAGGGCCTCATAGTCCCCTGTTTTCGCCATCTCGAGCAGTGATGAGGAGGGAGGGGTCGAAGTTGAAGTGGAGGAGTTACAATTATATACTAGTACTTCCCTCACACTTCTTTCTGCCAAAAGTGCATCCACTTTGGGAAGTAGGGTTCCAACTGCTCGTGTTACAGTTTCCTCCAAGTCGGACATTCTTGATTCCACTTGATCAAACCGCATTCTAGCTTGTTTGTCCTCCATTTTGGACTAAGTAAATCACGGTCTCTGCAACCAATCGCATTGAATTAATATATTATCTTCGTTAAAATCCCATTATATTACACAACATTTACTTCAACTGAAAACACACACATTCAAATACAGGAGGTGAATTCCTCTGCCAGATTTAGCCTACTAGACTGAGGGGGAAACTATTCCTGATCTATAATACAGGAGTTCCCAACGGGGTCGATATAGATCCCCAAGCCATCGATGAATTTTTTAAGGGGGTCAATGATGATCAATGGTTCGATTGGGCATCAAAAGTTGAATTATGAACCGGTGCCTTATCAGTGTTATCAAGATTTCATTGATTACAAAAACTATTAATGAACTTAACTCTTTTGTGATATAAAACAACGTATAACAATAAATTATAAGTTCGCTCCTTTTCTTTCTTAACCGCCGTTCATCCTTAGGAATTAAGGAAATTACTGGAAGTTGTGGTATGAAATTGTTATCTTTAAGGCATTTATTTGCAATTCTTGATGTCATGATTATGGGCGATGAGTAGAAAATGTGTTCTCTTTCCTTTATGCATTTCAATATAATTAAAACATTATTGTGATTATTTTGGGGGGCTCACGACCTTCTTCTATATCATGGTCTACTCAATCTCGTATCGAAAATAATTTCAAATATTGATGCTACAGAAAAGCACAATATTTCTCACACTTGAGTTTCCTATTCTCTTCGACATCTAAAAGTGTACCGCAGCCTCTCGCGGTACTTATTAATCCTCAGGGGAGAGGTGACGGGAGCGTGTCAAAAATCGCCTAGACCTGAGTCAGTCCTGTAGCTTCACATATTTGCCCATAGTATTCCTTGCCCCCATCTCGGTATTTGTTCCATGGATTTGGGTGTGAAATACAGTTCCTCACTTTAACACACAGATTGCACGCAGTTGTCTGTCAGGATAACGAGATCATGAAAGGATTATGGTGTACATGTAATGTACAAGGAATTTGAGGTGCCCCCACTCTACAAGGACAACTAAAAACATTCTCGTCTTATGTGGGTTTTGAACCCACAGTCTTAATGCCCATGTATTTTGGCTCACATTTCTCATCTCCCTGTCTCATGAGGCTGAATTATTTCACCGTACAAATTGTACACGTGTTATGGCTTTGTAAAAGAATAATTTTATAAAACCAATAAATAACTAAAGCTAACATTTTTATTTATATGCGGACTAAAGTGTACTTTGTAGCGTTGAAGTTAAGTGTGTCACAACTTTGAACTCATTCGTTTCCATAGTAAAAATCCAAATAGTTACTTTAGCATCAAATCTTTCCATATCGCCCTCAGTAATCACCAAGTTTCACAAGATATAATAACTAATTTTAAAGAAACATAACTAATTCTATAGAATCTGTTATGTTTTCGAGAAACACTATAGAAATAATTTGACGCACTTGCACTCCAAAATAAAAAATTCTATAAAAAATGACTAATGGAAATCAACGACGTGAGAGTCAAAAATGTACTCTCGTGCAAATTTTGAAAACACAAAATTGACATTTTTTGAAAATTTCAACTTTTGACAATTACCTGAAATTTAAAGAAAAAATTGAAGCCATTTTTTAATATTTTCATTGAAATATTGGAGCCGTTTGGATAAAATGTTTGGGCGATTCTTAACATTCGTGATGTTGAACTCATTTTCACAGAAAACGTTTTAATTACCGAGATAGTTCATTAAAATTCATTTGAAATACCTGTACTGACAAATGCGATAATCTATAAGAAACGTGAGTAATGTAAATAATAACGGAATGAGAGATATTAAAAAATAGATTTGTGTAATTTTGGAAATTACAAAAAAAATACATCAGAGTGGTATTAATATCAATTTATTCACTTTACTTCACTTCACAGAAAATTTTTAGAGGAAATATTTAAAGAAAAATATTTATAGTCTTTTGCGAGAAAGTCATTTGATCAAAACTGAAGATGAGCAATTTCGACCTCATTTTCGCTTACTTTTTGAGTTTTCTAAAAATTCATCAAGTATTTGAAATCCTTGTACTCCCAAATAAATAAAGTATAAAACGCCCACATTGCAAACATTAACGTGATACGTACATAAAAAAAATTTTTGTAACTTTTGAAAAATACATCCAAATGATCTTCATGTTATGTTATTTAGAATAATTAGCATTATCCGTAGAAAACGTTTAAAGCAAAAAATTGAAGCAATTCTTGAGATAAATCTTTTTATTTTTTTAATTTTCCGTGTTTCATTCAAAATAGCGCGAAAACTCAAATTTCCCAAATAACGAACGTGACAT
Source organism: Teleogryllus occipitalis (assembly GCA_011170035.1). Taxonomy (NCBI): domain Eukaryota; kingdom Metazoa; phylum Arthropoda; class Insecta; order Orthoptera; family Gryllidae; genus Teleogryllus; species Teleogryllus occipitalis. The sequence goes on along the minus strand of BLKR01004216.1, from coordinate 35,706 downwards.
TAATAAAAGAACTAATTGTGAAGAACCAATTTCTTATGAAGAAATATCTTTATCTTCAATACTGAAGTTGCAGGCGGGCGCCGAAAAAAATTGAAACTTCGCCAACTTTCAAACATTTAGGGGTAACCGTGATAACCAGACCTATGCGAGCTTTATATATATTCCTTTTACTCTATTCTTACAAGAAAATTCAAGAACAAATTTGAAGCTATTTTCGAGAAAATTTTGAGTGCCACAAGTCCTTCATGTTAAGTATCTTCAACATTTGTTTTTTTTTTTCAAAGTCACCGGATTTCGAACCAGTTCTGATTGATTGGGGAATATTAATTTTTGCAAAATTTCTACTAGTACTTTAGGCTCTATTGTTGTACACAGACGGACGGACAATCAGGCAGACGTATTGATAAAAAAAACACGTTTCCTGTCTCAGGGGACCCCAAGACTTGTATTTCCGTTGAAATCTCGAAATCCATTTTCCACAGGATTATGTAACTTTCTCTATTCTACGTACATTACTCCGAGTTTACATAGTACGAGTACGAGAAAGTAAAAATTAAATTAACGCAATACGCATCATGTAATACGAAAAATATCATGTAACGGAAATCATATCTTCCCTACATTTCTAATGAACTTCCGACCTGTATCAATCAGGGTGTGCTCCGTTAACTTCAGTATTGAGGTAATGTAAAATTAAACACTAAGTTCCAACAAATCCAAAATATATTGTTTGTAAGTTCTGGATGGCTAATCAATCGGCAAACTATTACCTGCTTCGCTTTCGCGAATATTTTGTTCCGTACCTCCAATTCTACCGATTAATTGTATCATAAGAAATATCTTTCCCAAGGTTTCGCCATTCTTCCAAACTTGTAATGTCGTTACTAATTGGGTAATTTACCGAGAATTTCCCTTTAAATATCACGACTTAACCGTCAGGCGTCCATCTCTTTCGAACTCTAGCTAGCTTCTCTCAAAACAAATTTGCCGCCATAGCATTACAGTTAGTGATGGCAAATTTTACCAAAACATCGATACATCGATGTTTCGGTACATCGCTAAAGGGTTTTTTATGTCGATGAAAACATCGACGAGGAAAACATCACTGTTTAAAATATCGATGTTTTAATTATAGACTAATAAACATGCTATTTTCCTATAAATTTTTAATTACAGTACGTAGAAGGGATATATTTTAGTGTTTAGTTACCAGCATGTTAGTAATAAGTAAAAATTATTATCGAATGTAAAGAATAAAATTAACAATAAAGAACTTCATGGTTTGATGTCGATTTCGTGTTTCAATATCGATTCAGGTAATGACACGCCTGCCGATAACATACATTCATAACCCGACAACTCCCAAACTTCCTCACATTGCACAGGCGAAATGCGCAGCGTGATAAAGAGGATGATGCAAAACAACGATATTGCTGAGGATTGCTTCTATTCTACAGCGTGCCCCTTTGATTGATGTTTTTGCAACTAAATATCGTTATGAAGAAAACACCGAAAGCAAAATATCGATGTGTAATATATCGATGTTTCCGGTGGAAAACATCGATGTTTTAAAAACATCAAGACCGGTCGGGAGCTTAGAGCTTGTCCCGGTTGGGGCGGTACCACGCTGGTGGGAGAATCCTGGTTAGGGGGAAACCCCGCTAGTCGACGGGAGGTCGGCGCCGGATCTCGCCATCCAGCGGGGGAAGATCACCGCCATCTCCCGAGAGAAAACATGCACTACACTTACGGGACTTATGACCTAAGCTGTTGACGCGCCCGGAATCACTAACTAACCAACCAACCAATTAAAAAAACATCGATGGTTTTTTGCCATCCCTAATTACAGTCCTCAATTGTTTGTTCTCTTATGAGTTGCTGTACTCTCACCAAGTTCCATATTTTCATTTCGTAACACCAACGAAGTACATTCTCACCTGTGTATGAAGTCCGACAGGCGGCTGCGGTGGCGACAGACGGCGACGCGTCGTGGACATTCGGTTGGTGGAGGGGGAAGGGAAGGCGCACCAGAGGTGCTCTGGCGGCCACGGCCTGCAACAGTCCGCCTCTCGCTGCGGCTTGGCCTCACACTGGCCGCGGGCCCCTCCCCTGTCACCCAGCGGGACACTTGCGCCTGCCTTATCTTACGTATCTTGGAGAATCGACAGATTAAAAAACTGCGTGTGCTTGCCTATCTGTTTCAACGACACTAGCTCCTACACAGTGCGCAGGATTGTGGCAGTGAATATTCACTCAATAATCTGGCTGAATTCGTAGGCACTCCAAATTTAATAATAATAATAATAATAATAATAATAATAATAATAATAATAACAAAATAATAATAATAACCACATCTCAGATTCTGATCACCTAAAAATTCTTTGAGAATGACCGATATAAGAGGAAAATGACCTAGAAATATGGGGAAAATGACCTAATTTTTTGAAAAATACTCAAAATTTTGTATGACAATGATTATTTATTCAATTAATTTTGCAATTTTAAATAAAAATCATTTATAAAAAATTAAATTTAATAAGAAAAGTATTTATTTTAGGTGGAAATACAATCATTATATCAGATCTTCCAACCAAAGATTGAGAGTTACCGAAGATCCTGGTAATTTTGAGAGTTCGAAAAAACAGAGTCCACTACAGTTATGAATTTCGTCATGAACTGATGATATAATAAAAATCTCGTTTTAGTATGTCATTGTAAATTCATTAAATATTATCTAACAAAAAAACACGAAAAGAAAACAAAATGCGTAAAAATTATAAAACTGACCTAGAAATGATCCAAATGTCAAAAAAACAACTAAAAATTGAAAATGGCAAAAAATGACCCAATAACTACACATTTCTAAGTTGTGGTAAACATTCATTTACAAGTTAACCACGTCTAGAATGCATCAATGAAAAGAGAATATGTCATCAGAATCCAAGCCCTGATAATAACAATAATAATTTTAAGATCAACAATAATAACAATAATGATAATGATAATGACAACAACAACAACAACAACTCTCAACAAAACCTGTGACATCTGTTGGACTGTGTATAATATTGTACGACCAACAAATTCAAACTGATCCCGCGATAGGGGCAAATAAACAGGATATTGTTGTCTGAGATTTAGAGAGAAAAAAGTGTATCTACTTTTGGACATTGCTGTGCTGTGCGATCCAAACGTCGTAACCAAGGAAGCAGAGAAGCGTCTTAAATACAAGAGTTTGGAAATCGAGATCAGCCGAATTTGGGGCGTTTAAGCACAGGCCGTCCTGATAATCACCGGAGATCTGTTTTTTTTTCGCAAAATTTGTGTAAGAACTTGGCTAAACATGCACGGCTGTCAGAAGAATGGGAAGTGCAAATCATAGCGTTGTTGGGAACATCCTACATTTTCGCAATTATAGAGGTACCGATAGTTCCTGGATTTGCTCCTTAAGAAACTGGTTGCAACCCAGAGTAGAGTTTATAATCAACCCACCCATATCATCTTTAGTCGTGAATCAGAGGAATGATAATAATAATAATAATAATAATAATAATAATAATAATAATAATAATAATAATAATAATAATAATGTCTTTATTAATGGCGAATCTCAGGTCTCAGAGCCTGCTCTTCCGCCTATCCACTTAATCTACTTCAGCGGAGGGGGCAAGCTGTACAATTACGGCTGGGAGTGCAAAACTAGAGGCCATCATTCTGGTACACGGCTTAAGCCAATGAGTAAAGTAAATTTAAGTGGATATATTATTTTTTGGGAGATACTTTTCATGACCCCCCTACTATAATTTCGGAATTTTCTCAAACCAACATTTTTCTTGATTTTTTTTAGTTCGAATACAACAAATTACGGTTTTAAAAATGGTGCAAGTATTTCACGGTGAAACATCCTTATTGTTTTGACACGCAGGGCTCTTTTGTGTTTGGTGTTTTGGGCGAGAGATTTGGGTGTGTTGTCGATCGTATTCGATTACATAATTTTAGCATTTCGGGAAAGTATTTGCGTTTTCGTGAAACGAATTTCAAAAATTAGCATTTAAAATTACTTGTTTAAGGCCGTTTTAGGCAAAACATATTAAAATAGGCATCAACCGATCTTTTAGGAGATTTTAGGCACAATTAGACGCTTTCAGTACACCCATTTTCTCATGATTCTTAAGCAGCTGCAATTATTTTCCACATCTTAAAGGAACTAAATAGGCTAAATAGGAAAAAACTCCTACGAATGATTTAGGCGCTAATAGTGTTCACGGACGGACGGACGGACGGATAGCCAGACGAACGGACGGATGTTTTGCCGTCAATCGATTTTCGCGCATCAAGGACCCACGAAACATGGATTCTTATTGCAGCATGTGTTAGAGGATTTATTTTTCAATTCAGCTACTTGATTTATCCAATTTTTTGTTGTAAGGACCCGGCAATAGTTTTACTGCCGTAAATTCACCGTTTTTCCGCAGCATTACATAATTTTCTCTCTACTACGTAAGCGGTAGCGAGAAAGTAAAAATGCGTTAACAATATTTTCTCAAAAATGAGTCCAAAATGTTTCTTTAAATTTTTGGATATAATAGAGCAAAGTTTGTTTAATAAAACGGCATAAATCCGATTAACACCCACGGTTTTGAAAAACATAAACATTTTAAAACATATTTTACACTTTCAATTTTGAAGTTCGAGATTACTTTCCTAAAGAAATTTATATTTCAACGTTAGATCTTTGAATCCTTTTACATCCATATTTTTTCCTAGATGTTAGTAGTTTCAGCATAGTTTTCAGTGATATGTTACAATCACCGCCAAAATTTGGAGTCGTAATTCAGAAATTATTGTTTACATATTCTATCTCCTTACTCCTCCTCGTTGCATATTACTTATCACTGTATATTGATTAGAAAGGGATAAAGAAGAGGAAAATATATAAAGAAAATTTATTTTGTAGGATGTGTGGAAGGACCCCGTACGGCAGGAATATCACGGTCGCGGGCAAGGCTACTTAAGTTCGCGGGCACTGCGACCAGAGAAATTGGTGCGAGATTTAAAAGTAAGAGTTGTACAAATCGCTCCGGAGTAACGGTTCATCACTCGGTACAAGACATATGTCAGTCTTTTAGAGAAATCCGTTGACATTCATTCCCTTAAATTTAGTTATACTAATTCTTGTTTTCTCTATTAAAACAAAGCAATTATCCATTGAAATGTAATAATATATTAATAAAATTGTTGAAATTTTCAATTGAGAGTAAAATGAAACGTTTTGAATTAGAAAGTATTTTGATTTTATCATCGTGTTTACTTCAGAGTGCAATAATTGAAGTAACTTCCTAAGTTCAAGTTAGGAGGTTTAACAGACACCAGACTATCTGTTAAAAGAAGAAGAGCTACCGTAAGTGAGATTTGGTAACATACTGAGACATTAATTTATTTCACATTATTGCTACAATAAATAAATATATAATTTAATAAAATCTAACACAAATGGAAAACAAATGAATTCGTCACTCAAACATATTATTGCCCAAGAAATTCGTTATAGAAGACAAAATATATAAAGAGAAAATATGTAATAATAATAAATAGTAAACAATATAATCATAATTCAAAACTCGTTTTTTTGAAAGAACAAATCTGACAAACATATTTTCGTATGAAGCTAGTATTCTCCGCCTCGCGCCGTTACAGCTCGCGAGTGTACAACGCTTCTGGATTTGGAGGGGAAATGCGAGCGGCGTCAGGGGAAATGGCCCGTGCCCGCAAGAACACTTGGCTTCCAAGGCGGGCGAGGTTTGACACACGCCTACCGTACGGGTAATGAGTGTCAATTAGGAACGTCTATGAATGATACTCAATACTCCAATATATTTTTGTTGAAACAAATTTTATTTCTTAAGTTATTTTCTTAAAAATCTCTAGTTACAATTCATATAGTTCTGCAAGAATTTTGAATTTGAAAAATAATTTTAAAGTTGCCTTATGGGCTTTTTTCTTCAAGCATTCTATTCAATTCAAAACAGCGGACCCATTTATATGGTCGGTTACATAGATACATCGTGTAATATCCAAATGGTTACCAACATTGAACAATGAACATTCTTTTTCACAAAAACATCATCGAATAAAAAATATCTAAATTGCGAATGCAAAGGAAATGAGCAATTATGTTATTACTATTATGTTAATAATTGTAAGGACAAATATCATTTTTTCTTGAACTATCTACTATTTCAAGGAAGTATTTATATAAAGTAAAATGGGCGCACGTGAGTATTTCCTACTTACGAAGGTAATATTAATCCACCTCGAATACTTCATGTTATATCCATGTTTGTTTGACTTATATTTATTGTTTTTTTCGTGTTTCCGGTCGCGTCAACTGCTTGGTAATTCTCCCGTTAGTGTAGTGCATGTTTTTTCTCGGGAGATGGCGGTGATCTTCCCCCGCTGGATGGCGAGATCCGGCGCCGACCTACCGTCGGCTAGTGGGGTTTCCCCCTAACCAGGACTCTCCCACCAACGGGGCACCGCCCCAGCCGGGACAAGCTCTAAGCTCCCGACCGGTCTCCCGGAATATGTGGTAGTGTAGTGCATGTTAGTGTAAGTGTGTGTGTAAGGGGAGAGGATAGGACAAGGAAGAGGAAGGACAGATCGCGCGCGGTCCGTGGCCCGTTTGGTAGGGTACTGCTCCGGCATTCGCCTGGTGTTGATCGGAGAAACCACGGAAAACTACCGATCAGAGCAGCCGGCCGCTAGAATTCTCCTCCGGACAGCGACTGAATTCGACCTAGCTGAAAAGCTAGTGTCGAAAATCCTGCCGCCGTCAGGACTCGAACCTAAGACCTCCCGGTCAGAGGCGCTGCAGTGACATCAGTTGATGCACTGAGTTACCGCTCCCGGTTTTAATAGTGTCTTCCTTTCTCCTCCTCTTTGAAGGAAAATCTCGTAGGAACCTCAATTGATGCTCATCAGTAACGGCAACTCCTACGTGAATATCTGACAAGAATATTTTTTCTAGTGCAACATTGGTCCTGTAAGTTGAACGAGTTAACGACTCCATACTTACAGTTTTTGTGGAATAATACAATTCTTTGCGAAGATTATAAGTTGTTTCCGTACGTTTATTCATAATTTATTGTTTTTATCTTAGATTTTCGTAATTTCCAAGTTTTTGTTTTACAATATGCTACTTTTATACCTTTATGTAACTTAATCTTTATCTAATTTTTTTATTTTTGATTAATGATGAAAAGACCAAATGACCTGTCTTCGAAGAAAAAAAAGGAAATTAAGGCAACTTCAAACACTTCACCATGTCAAATCGTTCAGAAAGTTCGTTTACAAGACATCAGGAGCAAACATTTCCAGAACATTCTCAAAGGTGAAATTCAGAAATTGCGAGTGGTCACATTAATATGACCAACGACTGTAGGTAGCGGTCCCTAGCCCCAATTAAATGCGACCATCGCGAATATGTCTTGTACCTGTTGTCCAGTCACCAAATTTTTTTCCACTGCTCCATTGAGGGATTATTGCGATGAGGACAGATTTACAACCGGCACCAGCCATTCCCGCCAGCCCCTAACGCTTGTGACTCTTTGCTTCAATATGTCGCGCACTCCGTCAGAACCAGCAACCTCCAAGGGAGCCTTTCCCACATAGTTCTTCTCCGTAGGGTTCGCTCCACCATCCAACAAGGCTCGTACGCACTCCAAGTGGCCTTTTAAAGAAGCCACATGAAGAGGAGTGTTTCCATCCACGTCTTTCACGTTCACATCCGCTGCTCGCCGTAGCAACTCTTCGACGCACGCTAGTTGTCCGTTGGCGGCTGCATAGCTCAGGGCAGTGCTATGATTGCTGTCTATTGCGTGTATATTGACGCCCGCTTCCAATAATGCCACGAGAGCCTCCAAGTGACCATGAATCGCCGCTTCCCTGAGGCTGAATTCTCCAAATGATCCTCGCACTTTGTCAGGCACGACATCAACGAAGGCCCACACCACAGCGGCGGTCCTGGCCTTCGAAAGGGCGCAAAGGACCTGGTCTGTGTTTGACAAGGCCCCGCGGATCAGCAGCTCTCGTACGGCGTCTGCCTGACCGGCCTGCGACGCAAACACCAACGCGCTCTCTTTTGCGTCTTTGCATTTCGTCGCATTCGCACCTTTCTCCAACAGCAATTGTACCATTTCCCAACTGTTGTCTTTTGCTGCCAGCACTATTAATGGATCTCCTGATTCAGTACCTACATCAACGTACCATCTTCCGTTTTGAAGAAACAACTCCACCAAATTCCAGTGACCATTTTCTGCAGCCATGGAAACGGATTTTTCATTTGCTTGTGCTCCCTTCTGCAGAAGAAGGATAACTAGATCCCGTCTCCCTTCTGCTGCAGCGACACCTAGGGGTGTGACGCCGTCCGCGTCCTTGGCGTCGACCTGCGCCCCCGATAACAGGAGGCGCTGGGCGACCGCCAGGTGGCCTTGGGCGGCGGCGCAGTGCAGCGGCGTGCGCAGCCGGTAGCCAGAGGAGTTGACCTTCGCCCCCATGCCCAAAAGAACAACCAGAGCTTTCACGTGTCCTTCACTTGCGGCCACATGGAGAGCTGTATCTCCATTTGCTGTGCACTCGGGATTTCTCTGGATGTCAATTTCTATGTTTACTAACAACCGGAGGAGGGCCTCATAGTCTCCTGTTTTCGCCATGTCAAGCAGTGAGGAGGGGGGAGGGGCAGGAGTTGAAGTGGTGGAGTTAGAATTAGATACTCGTACTTCCCTCACACTTCTTTCTGCCAAAAGTGCATCCACTTTGGGAAGAAGGGTTCCAACTGCTTTGTTCACTGATTCCTCCAAGACGGACATTCTCGATTCCACTTGATCGAACCGCATTCTGGCTTCCTTGTCCACCATTTTGGATAATGCTGATTACCCGATACGGTCTCTGCAACCAATATTGAATTAAAATAGTACCATTTTTAAACCATCTGCTGGAAATAATACAGGATAACTATGCCCATTGACTTCCACCAAGTGAACTATCTCAGATTTGGGCAATCTGGGGGAAGGGTGAAACACACTAATAACACAGGAACATATGCGGCCCTCGCAGATATGCGGGGTTCTCCCACCTACGGTCACCCCAACCGGTTTAAACTTAATTTCCCTTCCTATATACGTTCCCCCAGTCGTCTCCCATGCTTTCACCTCCACTTTTATCAACACGTTCCCTTCCACGTTCAAATCAACCATAACGCCAGCCTTCGCCTGTCCCATATGAAAAAAACGTGGATTCCAGTAGTTTCAATAAATTACAGATTATCTAACGCAAAATAAAGAGCAAAAACAAAGCACAATGTATCATTTTCATCTCTCAACTATAAAGAAGATATAACGATGTAGTACAGTACTAGTATTGTAAAACCACTCTACTCCTCCTAAAAACCATGAAACCGGCTTCATACCTCTATCACATATGAAACTTGCTTTTCAGGATACGATATTCGAATAATGAGGAGAAATTCACAACCTATTTATTCTCTATTCCCGAAATATTATTTAGAGTACCATAATAATCATTTTTAACAAATAAACCACTTACTGTCATTCAATATTAAACTTTTTCGATTTATAATTCAGTATTTGCCTTACTGAACATAAAAATCATACCAAATTAGAACTAATCGCTTTAGTGTGTCAAATTATTTAAATTATTATAAAAGAATGAACTCTTTTACGAGAAAATTGTCTATGAACTAGAAAATAAGAGACTCTTAATTGATATGTTTAGCTACAGTCCGTAATGATTCCATAAAATATTCACGCACATTCATTGAATGCTACTTACAAAGAATTTAAATTCTAACGCACACCTCTGTGAACAATTTTCCGGTCCAAACGGAGGAGCATAGATTTACGAAAGTTGGAATATTCACAGTGGCATGTAAAAGAACCGTGCAAAATTAAATTTTCAGACAATTCCAAACCTAATCTGATATCTTATGTCTCAGGCAGGGAGCGTCTCAAACAATGAATTGTGGCGCTCCCATATCGTTAAAATGGGAGTCAAAATTAATTGGGAACACGTGAGTTTACAGGTGCCACCAACAACTTCGCCTCTAGGAACAGGGGCAGGGATACATAGAACAGGGAAATGAATCTATGCCCAGTGTTGTGTGATCGCAAATGATAAAGTAAAATGTGTTTAGTTGAAATACTGCTAATACAAATTACTCAAACAAGAATTTATTTATAAATGTATAATGTAAGCAGTAATTTTTAAACGACGAAATAAGCGAGTCCAATCGTTTATGCTCTGGCCTCGGTCAGGGTGCAGTGCCAACGCAGCAGTAAACGAAGAAATGAATGGCGAAACAACTATTGAACAGCAACCACCACAATTCAGCAATAGGAAGAACAATCAATTCATCTGCAACAACAACACTTAGTGGTTTGCAACTTTCAGGAACAAATAGACTCTCAAATATCGCAGTGGCCATGTAGTGACAAGTCTGCTAATTAACTTGTGTATATTCCTGCACGATCCAGGGAAAGTAAGAGCTGTAAGTACATATATATTTTGTAAATCTAAAATAACCAAAATTGAAAGACAACCAGAAGACGCAAGTTTCTAAGATAGCTAATGAGCAGCGTGCTAGCTTTCGGTGGTGTGGTGTGATTCCCGAACGCGGCAAAAATAGTTTTAAAACCGTCTCAGTTTCTGTACCTTTGTGACAAAGAAAAGCTGAAACAGGCGGGGTTGAACGGTATTGCGGTAACCTAATTACGGTAAGGTGACGAGACGTCCCGTATTAGTCGGGACAGTCCTATATTTTAAGTCCATGTCCCGTATCTTTTCGACAGAAAAACGGAACGCCGAAATGCGCCTTTTTGAGACAATGTCTTACCCGCATAAAATGCCGTCATATTAAATTTATAATAATATTCCGATTGCTTTCCTTTAGTTTATAAGATATTAAATGTGTGGTGTTATTGCGCTCATGTGCCGCGTAACAAGAATGTATAGAGTCAAGTTTGGTTTCTAGGAAGGGAAAACGCAGCTTTGGCGTCATTTGAACTTGTAAATTCGATAACTTTATCGAGAAATTGAATAATCTAATCCTGCTTCTGAGAGTTTCTGTGCCACTTAGCACGGAATCTAAACTGATAAATTCAGACCTAGTTCGCAATTAATGAAAGTGCAATGAAACAAATGTCTATCTTTTCTTTGTTTTTCAATGTTCCTTTCTTAGGTATTCTTTGTTACGCATGAATTTGAGTTCTACAATATCATGTAAGTTATATATATTTATTTATTATACTTAATTTCTGAACCTAACTTTCTATGATAAAATAACTTTTAACGTCCTCTTTCGGTCCTTTTGTCGTGAAAAAGACAAAAATGTCTTGTTTTTATGTTTTCAAAATATAGTCACCTTAAGTTACGGCGAAGGGAATACGTCATGTTCACCCCATGTCGTTCTTCCCCTCAAGCATGGGAAGTTAACTAGATCCAAGCATGAGTGAAACCGTTACCTGGCCGGCAAATTCGGACTACCGAGCCAAAATACCAAATACATACTGCACATCCAGAAGGGTGCATGTTAGGAAGAAAAAAGGGACCAATAAGGAAAAGTAAATCGGGAGAGATAGCTCAGTGCATTAACTGATGTCACTGTAGTGCCTCTGACCGGGAAGTCCTAGGTTCGAGTCGAGACGGTGACAAGATTTTCGACACCAGCTTGTCAGCTAGGTCGGATTCAGTCGCTGTCTGGACGAGAATTCTGGAGGTCGGCTGCTCTGATCGGTAGTTTTCTGTGGTTTCTCTGATCAACACCAGGTGAATGCCGGATCAGTACTCTAACAAACGGGTCACGAACCGCGCGCGATCTTAGTTGACGCGCCCGGAATCACTAATAATCAATTAACAGGAAAAGTGAAAGCGAAGTTTTACGTCTGTCAACCAAACTTTATCTCGAACAGATTTTCTCAGAAAGAATTGTCAGCTGTAGGAGATAGGAATCTTGATAACGATGAAAATCTGAATAATCTTGATCACGGTGATAATCTTGATAACAATAAAAATACATTGATATCCTAACCCCCACTAAAGTCCACTATTGCGCCTGGCACCACAATGAACAAAATATTATAAGCTCTACTGCAAGTGGCATTTCTAAGAGTGACAATTGCTTCGAATTTTCAATAACGACTGCGGAATAACGCCAGTAAATTCAGCTATGAACACAAAGCTAGTAAAATACTTAAGAAAAAACTAATATATTTCATATCTATTAATTGAAAGGCGAATAGACATTTTGCATAGTTCTAAGACAAACATAGTTCTATGGATAAAACACAGTTCATCAAAGAGTCATTTGAATAGAAATATCACAAAATACAATATATCTACAATATTAAGAAAATTAGTTTCGAAAGTAGTTCTGGCAATTTTATTTACCGATCTAGAACCAAGTGCTAAGAAAAAGTCTCCTACATTGAACGTCGTTTAAATTTACAAAGATAATTTCAAGTCTTGAGAAAGAAACTTGGCCTAGTTGAGTGCCAAAGATGAAAAGCCCAACAACACCCAACTAGACGTGGCCATCCCTACCGTTTCGTCGAAAGCGGTAAAGTTCGCCCTATCAGTGGAGAGTTTTTGCAAGACGGGAAATCCATTGTCGTAGTACGTTAACATTATCGTCAATTGGAATTAACGTATCTTCAGAAAAATAAATGTTGCAAGTCGAACACTCGTAAACATACGTTAAAATTAGGAACTAATTGGAACTGAATACCTCTTATAGGATCTAAAAGCTTATATTGAACATCTGTGTATCTCTGAAATCAAAGGAGCCTCAATATATACATAACGTCCAAATCCTTAACAATTGCGTTAGTTTATTTCTGACTTATTTGAATTAACTTAAAAAAATTGCCATTAAGTTCTTGTCTCATTATATTGGTAATATGGATATTGTATTTTCATCACTTCCATGCTTATTGAGTGTTAGTGTTGAATTCGTCTTTAGAGGTGGCGGTGAAAACTATGTAAAGTCTAAGTTACGAACACATTTGTCGTAGACGACAAAACAGGGAGAATGTCGTGACCCGTCAATCGAAATCCCGTCATTTGATGCCGGCGTATGCGCGGTTCAGTTCTCCTCAGAATTGTCGTGTTATGTCTTTCAAATCAGCGACTTGCAAAACCTCTCTAGTGACTGCACTAAGGGATGAAATTCTTCTCCGAAATGCGCCACTTTCTAGGTTAACATTCGGCTAATTACAAGTGCTGCAAGGTCTTCCAGAAACTCCGAAATCGCTTACAATAAGTTTTATTACACCGACTTCAAGATATCTGAATGAAAATAAAAGATGTGAAGACAAAACGTCAAATTGACGTAAATCTGAATTCCCAGAACTATGTTATTCATTACTAACACAATCTCTGACACTAAGATCATTCTACGAAGCACTTAAACATAAAGTAGTAGTTTTTCAACAGCACATACTTTCTTGCATTATTTCTAAGATTTCAATTTTCGATAATTCAGAGAGTTCAACAAAAATAAGACCTGCGTCATTATCTTAAGCGTCCCTTGGTTTATCTGTGAAAAAAAGGAAACTAGTGGGGCTACAATAGCACAATTTCTCGGTTTATTTGTAACGGCTTCGCAATATTATACTACTACATGAACCTGCAATTGGGTTTTCAACCAGCAATTTTCTTTTTTTCGCACAAAGATTTGAACTCAGGTTCACCGAGTTAACTCTCCGTGCGTCGCTACGCCAGGCAGCCGCATTCACGTACTAACTCGGGCCGACGGTGAAAAATTGAACTGACTTGCCTATGCAACATGCAATATTTCCAACGTGCAATTTTCGAAAATTCTTAAATATCAACGAAAATAGAACCTGCGCTATTCTTTTAAGCGTTCCTTGTTTTATCTGTGGAAACACTTTTAAAAAATACGAGCGAATTTTGAAAATACGTTTTTATTGCCTTATTTTAAAATAGATGTTACCCGAAAACTACACGTTTAAAAAAATTGTATATGGCCTTCTTTAAAAAATGATTTTTACTTTCTCGCCTTTTCATCGCAAGAATAGAAAAAATTGTAATAGAGCACTGGAAAACGGCGAATTTTCAACAGAAAAACTGTTATTGCCAAGTCGTGGAAACGGACAGTGGTTGCCACAACAGCATATATATTCCCGCATTCAGGTTAGTTTCCTAGACTGATTTACTTGTAGTTTCAGGGGTATGTTCCAGAATCTATTTTTAGACAGTCGGGTTTTTATTTTCACAATTATTGATAAAAGTTTGTCGAGGTCTTCCGATCACATTTCCAAGGTTTACTTAATTATATGTAAAGCATAATCAAATAATATAATGTCCCCCAAAGCAGTTCACACTATCTGTGGGCCATGTCAAAAGGAAAAATACTTATTAAAATAGAAAAATGTTTAAAATACAGTTCCATTATTGGACAATGTAAGTCTCGGACCAGACAAGTCCGCGTTATCAATGTGACTGAGGGTGTAAAGTGCTAGATGGGGAAAGAACGTCAGTCTACCGTGAATGTAAAAATAAAAAAAGGACTGGATATAAATAAATCCTGGATCATAATCCTGAAACTTTCTCGTATTATTTCTAAATTTCCAATTTTCGAACATTCAGAGAGATAAACGAAAATATACCTTACCATTCTCTAAAGCCATCCTTGTATAGTAAACAAAATTGAAAGAAAAATCGAGAGGGATTTTTGAAAAAATGTTTTTTTATAAATTGTATAAATTTCAAACACAAATTACCCCAAAACTACTTGTTGTTTTTAAAACAAAATTGTGAAAGGCCTTTTTTAAGAGATGGTTTTTAGAACAGGTTTTGTTTTAGACAAAAATCTCTTTTTTTGTAGCTTTGAAGTGTTAAAGTTGTGCAATTGTCGAAAATACAAAGAGTTCGCCGGAAATGAGTAGCAACACTATTTTGCCGTCTTTTTTACCGTGGATAGTAATTGTTAAAACATGCCTATGTTTCACGCAAACCTACTCAAAAAATACGCAGACTTACGAAAAATTTTGAATGAGGTTATTTCAAGATGTCTTTAAAGAACAAATTTCATTAAGCAAAAATCTGTATCTTGAACATCGTAGTTGAAGGAAGAGGTCGAAAAAATTTTAAGTTTTGAAATTTTCGAAAAATTAGTTTTTTATAACGAACACGAGACCTGTACCATTCTTTTGGGCGCCCTTTACTCCATCGAAGGACAAAGATTAATCCGAAAATTTGGAGTCATTTTTGAGAAAAGTTTTCAAAAGGTAAGGCTTCATATAAGTACTAACAAAAATCAAAATGTCCACTTCAAACTCAAAGGTCCTTGAGTTTATTTAAATTGATAGAGTAATATCAATTTTAGAGCAAATCGTCTGAACGGTTTGAGTGGTAGCGTTAACCACAAACAGACAGACGTTTTGCCCACAATCGATATTTCGGGTTCAAGGACCCACAAAACATGGATTCTTACTGTACAATGTGTTAGAAAAAGTAATTTACTGCATTTAGCAACAGTTTAGTTTAACCAAATTTACGTTACCTGGGCGTGGAAATAAAGTTTTTCCTGTCGGATTTTAGTTTTTTTTTTTCTGGCGCATGCTTACAAAACTGTGTCTTCTTAAGAAGTAAGAAAAAATGAATGTAACTTCACTGTGTGCTGTAACATCTTTGTGTGCACTTCTAGTAGTAGTAGTAGTTCTGTGGCTAAAACAGTTATTCAAATTATCATTCTCCTTGTTCTCAGGCAGGAAGTCCTCCACGATTTCTTCACGAAGTGAAGTATATATAATAGTCAAAATGTGTATAGCGCGTCCGAGTTTAAGAATGAAGTAAGGGCCATATAGGCTTTTCCGATAAATAAACACCCGTTTTTAAGATTTCAAGATCATTTTAAATCCTCATTAACATAATTTTTCATAACAACAATTATATTAGTAAAATAATACCACGATACATTATATATTTACCGCAAATCGTGGTGAATATCTTTAGAATTTATTAATTTTAAAGGAAGGGATACGTTCGGCTGTTGGATCAGACACAGTGTGGTGCCACGTGCTTCGATTGCCGCATCGTACTGTGCTCACAAAGTTCACGTTCCGGTTGTTTACCTGTGTTTAGTTCTGTTTTGTTTTCGATATTTATGGTTTTAATCACGTCAAAGTTAAATGTAATTACGTTTATTTTCTTCATTTGGGTTTTTAGGTTGTAGTAAATTTACTAATTTGCAATTTAAAAAAAATTATTTTTCTTTGCAAACTTCATTTGAAATGTATGATCCACCAACCGTAAAGCACAAGAGCGCTAAAGTGCACCATAGTGAGAAAAAAACAACAACAAATTAATAGAGAACGGAATTTATTGTAATAAAAAATGCAAAATATGTACATATATATGTACTTATTTTTTCTACAACGTGTAAGAAAAAATAGAAAATATGGAAAATAAAAATTCATTGTTGGGGGTAAAATTGTTCTCTACAAGTATTTTCCGAACATAGAATGTCGCCGATTAACAAGGATTCGGAGTGGCTGAAAGTAGGATCTACCTCTACAGTAGTAATTGCACACTAGACTTCACCACACATGAGAGTTGTATTCGAAATATAAAATACGTTCATAGTATTTATTGCAATGTTTATGAGGAGCCGCAGTTCAAGAACCGTGTAGCCAGTGATGGATCCCGGAGTAGGGGATTAAAGGGAATACACCCCTTCCCCCCCCACACACACACAAATCGAACAAAACAGTATGACAATTTTCTGTGAAATATATTTGTTACTTTTCGATCGATTAACGAAGGTACTGTTTGAAACATGAGCACGCACATGGTTAAAATTACTTTTGTTCACAAAAATCCGCTCATTTTTGACTCTGCGTACGCAGTGAGCGGGGATGGGGGAGATTGAAAATTCATGGTGAAGATATGGTGGCCATAGAAGCGCAGCGGCGTTTTATTTGATTTGTAAGAAAGATAATTCTGTTACCTATATTGCAAACGCGCATCTGAACTGTTACGTTTCGATGTATAACTGTATATGTAATTATACCATAATATGTAAAAATATGTAAAATAAAAAATAGTGCTAATTCATTCAAAATGTCTTGTAAACTCTAAAAAGTATTATTGAATGCATGTATCTAGTTCCTGTAAAAACATGGAAATCCGTTCTCTAGTTATTAATGTTTATAACTATTGAATTATAATTATATTTTCGAACGGAATTCGTACTCAACGCCTACCGGAAGATAACTGTCCGCTCTCCCGGCGCGAGGCAGTTCGGTTTCCCGTGTATCAAATCAGTTTGTTCCCGTGGGCACGACTTATTTTGTCGTCAAAAAATTTTAAATATTAATAGGTTCGGTAGTCAAAACTTATTATTTCTCTAGTGTTAAAAAAGAAACAATAGTCTTAGCCTTTTTGCAACTGCATGTAGTTGGTTTGAATTTGGAATATGGTGTTGAAATAGTGGTGCACTTTAACATTAATATTTCTACCTGATTTCTTATCACATTTCGAAGCACAAAGGACGTGAGAAGCTTAACAGAAATGTTTCCTGTGTATCGGACTCTCAAGGATAGTTTTAGACTTGAAGAAAGGGAAGAAAATACGCTTTCATAAAATCGGAAAGGTTCGAGACAAACGACTTTAGCGCTGAACTAGAGCTCTGCCCTATTGCCAGATTCGTCACCATCGAGCGCGTAACTTTCGATTCATACATTGCAGCAGAAAAGCGTCACGGTTGGCGTCACTATAAGAGACCGTACTTCATTCTTAACCTCGGACGCGCCATAACTGATTCACCTTCGCCAATTGCTTCTAATACATCGAAGCGAATTTTCTTATCAATTCTTGTCAAAAATGCACTTTTCATCTATATCAGAATACAACTTGTATATGGGTTACAGTAGGGATCTCAGAATTTCAGAAAACGTGCTCAGAATACTCCCCATAGCACGTCACACACAGTTTTTAACGGTTTTTGACGTTAAATAAATAAAAATAAATAAATAAATAAATAAATAAATAAATAAATAAATAAATAAATAAATAAATAAATAAATAAATAAATAAATAAATAAATAAATAAATAAATAAAATAAATAAATAAATAAATAAATAAATAAATAAATAAATAAATAAATAAATAAATAAATAAATAAATAAATAAATAAATAAATAAATAAATAAATAAATAAATAAATAAAAATGACGAGAAAGTAAAAGTAAATATATGCAATGCGCAACATGTAACACACATAATGTAGTAGGAATCGTATCTCTCCTAAAGACATTCTCACCTGGAAGCGAAGTCCGACAGGCGTTTGCGGTGACAACGACGCAAGAAGTCTTGGGCCGCTTTTGAACGCGGGGAGGGGGAGGGAGCAACAAGAGGCGCCCTGTCGGGCACTGGCTGAACCAGTCCGCTTCTCACTGCCTCGCGTCGCCCCTCGCACTACTCGCAGACCGCTCCCGAGCATTCAGCGGAGCACCCACACCTGTCTTATCTTACGTATCTTGGAGAATCGACAGATTAAACGACTGGGACCCTGATCGACTATTTAAACAACACTAGAGCCAAGTGCTAACCGTGCGCAGTATTTTCGCAATAATGACACACACGCACGCACACGCACACGCACACGCACACACACATCATATATACACAAGTTGTTAGACCAAAACGCATGTTTCTCTATGTCGACGCGCTGAATCCGAATCTAAGGGAGGTGGCGCAATTCTGGCTTCGGATTCGGCTTCACCACGTCGACATACAAAGCGAATACTATTTATAAATTCCCATACAATTTCCAAATAAAAATCAAATCTCTCTCACCTCTTTGATGTTTTCCGTAGATATCACAAGAGTGATATACAGGAAAGTACATTGAATACTTTCAATTGATGGACACAAACAATCGTTTTAAAGATCACACAACACGATACTCACTAAGCAAGTGACATCAGTTGATGCAGTAAGCCACCGCTCCCGGTCCAAATGGTTCGTATTTTGTCGGGCACCACATCTACGAAGGCGCGCGTCACAGCTAGTTGGGGGTGGAATTTTGCGGGAACTTGGTGGAATTTTGCGGGAAATAATTGAGCAGTGAGGACTTATATTTTGTGTGCGTAATTCTATGTGGAACTTTGAATAATTCTGGCACCAGGAGTCGTAAGTGAAACAATTAATAAGTTGAGGAGGACAAAGACCCGGCAGCGGACCGAGAACAAGATACAAGAGAGAAGATTTGTCGGAGCAGTGGATTCTTCCTGGCCTCAGCGTTCAAGAGCGCATGGATATATAAATAGTAAGAAAAATAGCGCTATTTACAGTTTTTACTACCGGTCATGACCAAGGTGACATTTTATGTTACAAAGAATTTAATCGATGAATAAACTTACAACGTTTTCATTTTGAAAACGAAAAGTTGATTATCATTTCTTTAGCATCTTGTGCAATCCATAGTTTAATAATTTCTTCCCATAAACAAATTTCAGATTCCTCGCTTCTTCCGTATAGAGAGCGGATCGAATGATAGTTTGCTAGGAAGAAAGTAAGTACCGGCGACGATTATTTTCGTAAGAACCCAACCGGCAGAGCTAGTAGGATAATTATTTCCCTTTAGATGTGTTTGCGGGAAATTTAAAATCGCAATCCTTTCCTGGCGACCAAAAATGATATAAATTCGGAAACCGGTTGCATAAATAATTTAACAGAAACGGAGAGCGTTTCAATATAAAAGCATGTAAATTTGCACTTAATATTTTACACGACAATGCTGCTTAGCTTCTGCTGAATGGCAATGCTTCTTGACCTCGTTTCTTTCATAGTTTCTCTTGCCCTTCATAGTAGCTCTATTTAAATTTCGTAACACATTCTTTTTGTAAGGAGGCCTCAGGCCTGACAAATTAATAAAAAATCAGTAATTCTGTGTAAAAGGGATTTGACCCTACCTTTTTCTTGTTGAATAAAAAATTAGTTACTATTCTTGATTTGCTTTGAGTTATCATATGTATAAAGTTATCTATTGTGATTTGCGAGAGTCACCTTTCCTGATTTGTCCCCTTTTTTCCTTCCATTGTTCTGACTAGTTGATGTTGCTTTCGCCCCATTAGGACCCCGGTCAATTTAATTGATTAATTATATTAAAATTCAGAACCATTTCAATATTTAATTCATGGCCAAATTGGTCTGGCGGAAGTTGGGAAAAGGGGAGAGAAAGGGGGGAGAAAGGGGGAGAAAGCTAGGAGAAGGGGGAGAGGGGGATAATGGGTGGAAAGGGGGAAAGGTGGAAAGGTGGTAGAAGGTGGAGGATGGTGGAAGGTGGGTGGAGAGAGGCTGAGGGTGGAAGTTGGAATGTGAGAGGTGGGGTGGAAGGTGGGTGGAGAGAGGCTGAGGGTGGAAGTTGGAATGTAAGAGGTGGGGTGGAAGGTGGGTGGAGAGAGGCTGAGGGTGGAAGTTGGAATGTGAGAGGTGGGGTGAAAGGTGGTCGGCGGAAGACTGTGAGAAGCGAAGAGGGTAGATGGTCGTGGGGAGATGGTCGTGAGGAGATGGTCGTGAGGAGATGGTCGAGGGGAGATGGTGGGTGGAAGGTAGAGTGTGGAAAGCAGAGAGCGGAAAGCAGAGGGCGAAAGGTAGAGGGTAGGAGGTACAGGGTGGAAGGTAGAGGGATAGAGACAGAATAGTGGAAGGTAAGAGCTGGGAAGAGAGGGGAGGAGGTGTAGTTAGAAGGTGGAATGTTGGAGTGTTGGAGTGTTGGAGTGTTGGAGTGTTGGAGTGTTGGAGCGTTGGAGGGTTGGAGGGTAAGAGGGTTGGAGGGTAAGAGGGTAAGAGGGTTGGAGTGTTGGAGTGTTGGAGTGTTGGAGTGTTGGAGTGTTGGAGTGTTGGAGTGTTGGAGTGTTGGAGTGTTGGAGTGTTGGAGTGTTGGAGTGTTGGAGTGTTGGAGTGTTGGAGTGTTGGAGTGTTGGAGTGTTGGAGTGTTGGAGTGTCGGAGTGTCGGAGTGTTGGAGTGTCGGAGTGTCGGAGTGTCGGAGTGTCGGAGTGTCGGAGTGTCGGAGTGTCGGAGTGTCGGAGGTAGGGAGGTAGGAGTGCAGGGAGTGGTGGAGGGTGGAGTGGTGAGTGGTGGGAGTGGTGGTGGCAGTGGAGTGGTGGAGTGGTGGAGTGGTGGGAGTGGTGGAGTGGTGGAGGGTGGAGGGTGGAGTGGTGGAGTGGTGGAGTGGTGGAGTGGTGGAGTGGTGGAGTGGTGGAGTGGTGGAGTGGTGGAGTGGTGGAGTGGTGAGTGGTGGAGTGGTGGAGTGGTGGGAGTGGTGGAGTGGTGGGAGTGGTGGGAGTGGTGGAGTAAACCTATATTTTAATTTTTTGGGGGTAATTTATTTATTTATTTATTTATTTATTTTACGTCAGAAAACAGTTAAAACTGCGTATGACGTGCTATGGGGAAAAGTGAATTGTGTGCACAGTTTCAAAATTCTGTGATCCCTACACTAAGTCATACTACTTAAAAAAAACCCTCCCATGTATTAAAATATATTTTCAAGGATAAATAAGCAATACATTTTGGCTCTTATCCATGTTGTCCTTCGGAATAATACTTCCTGCCGCGACAACATGGAAACGATAATTTGAATAATCGTATTTCCCACTGAATTCTAGAAGACGTGCACAGAAAATGAAGTTACATTTATGTCCAGAAGCAACACAAGAGGCCATCTCAGCATTTGCTCAATGGATTCCAACCACTGATTCGTAAATAAAAAGACACGGTAATGGTAGAATTCCTAGAATAATGAAGAGAGGCTTACATGAATCACGTGGGTGGGATTTGGTTATTATTCGTAATTTACACGAAGCCCCTACTACATTTACGAAATTTTAAAAAAAGACTCAATTGATTTCGATTAAATGTTGTTGGATAGTGTGGAGGAGGTTTAAGAGAATGGTGCAGGTCTCATTCTTATTGAAAACTGATTTTTCGAAAATTGAAAATATTGCAACTTTTTTCGATATCTACCTACCATTACAATGATAAAGATAGATTTATTGTCTTAATAAAATGTGTTTCTTAAAGATAGATTCTTAAATAACGTCGGGTACAATTTTTCGAAAATATAGAGTACTTTTCGCGTAATGTTGTGTGAAAGTGAGTACATGCTCTTTTAGCACCACTCGTTTGATTATATTTTTCATCTGAATTTGAGTTTTAGGTTTTTGCTCCTGTTTTTATCATACACTATTTTTTTCGTATTTTTAGTTCGGTAGACTAAGAAAGTAACGATATAATATGAGATTTCGGCTTTCCAAACACTATATAACCTATGTGTCCGAAATACTGTCATTAACTAACACGTTATATCTAACATTTTGCAATGTGCAACATAGTCTAAGTAATATACGCCTGAATAAACGGGAGAATGCGAGAACTATATTATTATTATTATTACTATTATTATTACTATTATTTTTACTGTTATTATTACTATTATTATTACTATTATTTATAATTATGATAATTATAATATACTTCTCGACCTAATGCTACAAGTCGTATGAATATAAAATCTACTCCAGGTTGCAAACAACTTCCTAAGGAGCAGATCTAGGGACAGTCGGTGCCTCTACAATACTTTCCGAAATTGTGGCTGTTCCAAATAAAGCAATATCTTGCACAACCCAGTCTTTTGAATGACCTAGAAGTTCAGCCAACTACTTACACAAATTTTGCGGAACAAATCCTAGAACTCCGATAACTATCGAGACGTCCTGTTCTGTTACGCCCCACATTCGGCTGATTTCGATTTCGAAACCCGTATTGAAGATGTCTGTGCCTCTTTGTTTACAATTGGTTGTTGGTGTTATTATATTATTGTTATTATTATTATTATTATTATTATTATTATTATTATTATTAATATTATTCAAGCACCGCGTACATAAGAGCAAAGCGCACAGCACAGAGATATAACGTATTGACTTACTCTGGTACTTGTCATCGTGATTAAAATTAAACTGTGAACAGAAACGGACCTGACGCTTCAACACAGCCACTCCACCGATTAAGATAAACCAACATTATCTATGCAATTCTTCGCGGCTCACTGCCCCACCCTCACACCGCGCGGCCTCGTGCTGCACTCCGCGTTCATGTCACCTGTCGTGACAAAAAAGAGGGGTGAGGACGGGGAAAGGCACAAATAATATGAAAGAAACAATAGGATACTCACCCTTACAGTACAAGGTCCAGAAAATCAAATGATAGAAAACCAACGGAACGTAAAGTAAGGTGTGAACTCGAGCAGCTCATGGGACAACTATAGTGAAACCTGTATAATCACCCCAGATGATGTAGATGTTTGAATTGTGCTAAATGCGAAACCAAATGAAAATCGACGTGACGGTTACTAGTTCTGCATGCCTAGTTGACATTGCCGTTTCCGTAGGGCGCAAAGGGCACGCGATTTGGAGGATGTGGCTTCAAAACATTCGGCATTTGCCGCGAGCTTTCCGCCATTCAAGTGGCGAATTTCACAGTCGGTAACGAACCCATCTGGAACGCTGAATATATAGGTTTCGAAGTTGACGGATATTGTTACAATATTAATCATCTGCTATTAATCATTTGGAGTATTGCCAAGTGCCCGCCTGCACATCTTCGCGAGAGTCCTTTCGCTTCGTGTTCACGGCAACTGGTGAAACAAAGACACTTGAGAGTTGTAGAAAGAGGGCGTGGCTGGGGCATCGGCCTGTGGGCCTCCGCCTCCGCATCCGATGCTACTAATCGATGTCATCGGCACCAGCATCTCCCCTCCCCTCCCCGCCCGCGCCGCCCCGCCTCGTGGCGACCGAGTCAACTACAACACTATTTGAATAGCGAAGTGCCGTTCCGCCCGCAGCCTTTGACTCCGGTGCGGGGCGGCCGCCGGGAGCAGTGGCAACGGCGGCACGCACGTGGCGATCAGACTGTTCCAGTGCCAGCAACTGAGACAGTAGCACTAAATACGTCGGCGATGGTGATTATGGCGATGACGAAATCTAATATGGATGGTATTCGTTGCAATGGCGGTAATGATGGTTGTGTTAGTGTTGGTAGTTTTTTGGTGGAGATGGTGGTGGAGATGGTGGTGGAGGTAGTGGTGGTGGTGGTGGTGGTGGTGGTGGTGGTGACGACCACAATCACAGTCGAGGGAGCAGTAAAGGCCACGGTAGCTGTGGCGTTAGCGACGGCGGTGGTGCTAGTGGGCTGGAATGATGAGCGGGACAGCCTCGAGCGGTGGCGTTGCAGTCTGACAGTTTGCAAGGATTTGTGGCGAGACAGGACATTGGCAGGACGGCTGCGGGGTGGCAAAGGTTTTGGGAGCGGCGAGGGAGACAGGGATGAACGTAGCAGTGGTGTTGGCGGCGGGGGCGGGGACGGGAACGGGGGTGGGCGCGGCGTAACCGCTAACGCCAACACATGCCGCCTGCCCACGGCCGCTGACGCGAACTCTCAGTGAATCGTTGATGAGCCAGCGGCAATCTTCCCTTCCCTTCGGCAAATGTCCACTAGTGTTTGGATTCGACCAAATCAAATGCGACTGCGTTTTCACAGCGACGGACCCCGCCAACCGCCTTTCTGCTATCCACTTTTTCCAATGTGTTGCAGTGGTTGAACACATTGGGTTGTTAGCCTTAGCCTGGTAGAGTTCGTTTGCTCGATTATAAAAGGACTTGTTCGCTACTTTGGTTGGCCGGAGATGTGAGTTACAAAAATTCACTGATACCATTATAATAAATAGGAAATTGCAAAATAAACTCGTAATTGAATAAACCATAAACAGTAATTTTATTTCCCTGTACAATTCCTAGAAAGAAAATTGTTCCTTCATTCAAAATTCCAGTAAATAAAAATGAGTTCTGTACAAAGAATTTCCACTATTAATTTTACTTGAAATAAATCTATCAATATCTGCTTTTAGCTAGTGTTTTTAGACTTATTGCGTAGTAAAGACAAAGTATTATCATGCGTCGCAAAACGAAAGGTGTTCTCGCCCCCGACGAAACGCATATAAGGAAAGGGTGGATAAAGTTTGTTCCTATACGTCAGGGATATCCAATTTGCAAGGCGTCAAGGGCCACAACTAAAACATTTCACTAGGTTGCCGACCATATCGTCCTTACTCGGGCGATCCACACCTTATTTGCCCGCTTTGATGAGCTTTGTACTGCCCGGCTGCTTTGAAACTGCTTTGAAACGCGGGCCGAATGCCATTTGGACAACTCTGCTACACGCAGTAAATTACATCCTCTAACGCGTTGTGCAGTCAGAATCCACCTTCGATGGGTCCTTAATATCAAAAAATCTTTTGTTGACAAAACGTTTTTCTGTACGTCCGTCTGTGGTCAACGCTAGCCCCTAAAAGGCTCAGAAAATTTTCTTCGAAATTTATATTCTCCAATGTATCTAAGCGAAGTAGAGGCCCTACGAGTTTGAATCGGATATTTTGATTTTGGGGCCCCGCAGAAATACAATGTTTACATATGGACGCTGTTCAACTTTAGTGACATCCATCTGGGAACACAGTATCAAGGATACTAACGTTTACATGTGTCTACTAGTCACCAATGCACTCAGACGTCGTCGGCTAGTCGCATTCCTTGCTGTTTTTCCAAATTTTTATAGTATAATAACCGCATATGCAGTTATTTGGAATATTTAAATAGTTTCTATGTCTTCTGAAATGACCCTCGTATAGATATTTTATATTTACATACCCTATATTTCCCTTACTTCAGCAGAGTAAATATAGCGCATTTATAATGCTGTTAGTGATAATTTTGACGAGGTATTAAAGTAATACTGCCAACTTCTATATAGCATATTAATAATTCAGTCTTACCGTGCATCGTTATCTAAGAGAGTATGTATGTATGTATGTATGTACTTTGGCACAACAGATCTTTACGAGCTAAGGCTTACCAGCGGCATCCCGGCCTTGCGGCCATGGGTTAAGGGGTACGGGTGGTTAGCACATGGCTATCTAAGAGGGTGAATCTTCTAATTATCCTACATTTCTATTTTTCTTGCAAATTCTTTCAGTATTTAGAACAATTAAATTTGTTGGTCGCATTCAAGAATTCTCTAGGAGCTACAGTCAGATGATCTCCAGCAGTCCAGTGGGAAATTGTAAAGACAGTAGTTGTAGAGGGAGTCCTGAACCGTTATTTCTTTTCTTAGATTCTTCATGCAAAAGCTTCAACCATTCGTCGCGACTGGATTACTTTGAAAAGCGAATGAATAAAGGACTTGCCTTCCACGAATTTGATGGCAGGCGAAAATTACACTGACATTCTAATTCAGCGTCTTTAGCAATAGTTTTGGAGATAGTGTTAATTTATATGCATGCATTTTCAGATTTGTTTTCTGGAGGGCCGTGCACAATAAAGTTCTCTCTTCTTGAATACTGTTCTAGTTCATTTACTCGGTATCACATTGTTCGCGTAATATTTTACTTTCACTTTTTAATGCTTTCATAATTTCCTTAATAAGATAAATTTTAGGAAAGGGAGTCAAATTTAAAGGAAAAATCTACTGTTCTTTTCAAATTGAATAGAAAGTTTGGAAGTTATTAAACATATCAAGAGAGTTAACAACTTCATTTTGTGACCTGAGTCACTATTTTTTTCGCCAAAAATATGATGGGCGCTTTTGTTTTTCCTACGCGTAGTAATAGTAGGTAAAGCCATGTTCGTATGAAATTGCGTTCGACCGAAATAATTACTGCAGGAGCGAAGCACCACACGTGTGTTCAAAACGACTACAAACAATATTAAGCTCTGTTAATTTTTCATGGTTGTTTGTAATTTTGAAAAATACTGAGAGGTCGCGGAAAATGGGACAAGCACCAATTTTTTATCGTTCTTTGCTGCATACGAAGAAAAATATGAATAAAAATTACCTATTTTACGAGAAATTACGCAAAAACTACTCATATTGTCGAAAAATTTTACATAACCTCATTTCAAGACCTGTTTTAGTGAGCACATTTCAGTATGGGAAAAAACCTTTCTTTATTATTGGAGTTGTAGTAAGTTTGGAAACAATTTTAACGTTTATGGTTTTCGAAGATTCAGGAAGATGAACGAATTTGCAACCTACACTATATCTTTAACAGTATTCTGCTTTAACAGAGTAAACTATTTAAATAAACAGCTATTTTTGAGAAAATTTTGAAAATGCTTTTGAGGCATGTTAAGTGGCTCCGTTTCAGAGTCCTAGGGCCCCGAGTTCGTTCAGATCGATATATCCAACGGGAATACCAATTTTAGATAAAATCACCTGGTTTTGGCACATGCGTTGACCACGGACGGAGAGGGAGAGAGAGAGGAACTCGCGATATAGGAGAAAGAACACGCGATAAAGTGTATGCTGCTTTAACACCACTAGTTTTATTGTGTAAATAATTTCACGAATATCAATTATGTAATATGTCGTGTTGTAAATCATGCATTTTTGTGTGGTTTGACAGAGGAAATTGTGGTGTGAAGCGAAGAAAAGGAGATACGGTGGAGGGAACGGGCGTGGATGAAGTGTGCAGAGAGAAGAAGAAACGTGTAGATGGCTCATTGGACAAAAATGGGGGAAGAGGAGTGACGAGGAGGGTAAAAACTTTCGATTGAGAGGAGTGGGACAGAGACGGACGTGGAAAGAAGAGCAGACGAAAGCGAAGACGTAGTCTCGCTACCCGGCACGAAATTCCAAATTAAGGCACAGCCCTTTCACCCGCTCCCCACGACTCTGACCACTCACTTTTAATGCAAGGGAAATAATTAATTAAAATAATTAGAATGTATTGTAAGGTCTGTGCGAATTTAAAGATCTCTTTTCGGATTGAAAATCACCACTAATCTAACGGCAGCTTGGCACAAAGCCAGAGGAGACAGAGTGGGACGGACCGCAGCGCGGGGCGTTGAGGGTCGGAGCGGAGCGGGGCGGGGAGGGGCGAGGCGGGGCGCGCGTGCGGGGCGGGAGCGTGGCCGGGAGCGTGGCCGGGAGCGTGGCCGGGAGCGTGGCCGGGAGCGTGGCCGGGAGCGTGGCCGGGAGCGTGGCCGGGAGCGCGGCTGGGAGCACGGCTGGGAGCGAGGTCGGGAGCGCGGCCGGTGGGAGAGGCGTGAGCGTGGCCGGGAGCTGAGCCGCGAGCGCGGCCGGGGAAAGGGGCGGGAGCGTAGGAGGGAGCGTGGGCGGGAGCGTGGGCGGGAGCGTGGGCGGGAGCGTGGGCGGGAGCGTGGGCGGGAGCGTGGGCGGGAGCGTGGGCGGGAGCGTGGGCGGGAGCGTGGGCGGGAGCGTGGGCGGGAGCGTGGGCGGGAGCGTGGGCGGGAGCGTGGGCGGGAGCGTGGGCGGGAGCGTGGGTGGGAGCGTGGTGGGAGCGTGGGTGGGAACGTGGGCGGGAGCGTGGGCGGGAGCGTGGTCGAGAGCGTGGCCGAGAGCGTGGCCAAGAGCGGGGCCGAGAGCGGGGCCGAGAGCGCGGCCGAGAGCGGGAGAGGGGCCTGCCGCCAACGGAGGCTTCCGCAGGTGTTCTCAATGGGAATGCTGGAGTGGAATATCGAAGCTTTGATCTTTCGAACACGCCTGGGAGTAATGGGGAGTATCAGTGACCTCCGGCTGACGGAGTGTTTAATGCCTTGTGCGTTGGCGGCGAAGGGAGAGTGGAGGCCACAAGCGGTGCCAACTGGCCGCCGCAGGGGCCGCCCCTCCCCGCCCCTTCTCTCCTCCCCCCCGCCCGACCAGCCCTGCTCTACCGACCGGCCACCCCTCTTTGCCCCTGGCCGCGAGTCACCCTGTTACCGCTTTACTCTCCGATATCTTGTTTGCGCAGTCAGACTGCAATCATATTCTCGCGGCCCCTTTCCAAATACCATCTTGTTCCGAACTTTGCACAAAGCCCCAATTGCACTGTATTGTGCGAGTGCATCGGGTCCAGGAGGATGGTGCCTGCGCCCCTACCATGCTCGCTCTCCTCCGTTCTCCCCACCGCCGTCGCCTCGACTCTCGCCTTCGTCCTCGCTTCCGCCCTCGCCTCCCCAATTCCCAAACCTCCGCCTTCCCCCTCGCCTCCACCCACGTCGCCATCCTCGCCTCTGCCCAGGCCTTCACCCTCGACATCTCCCTCGCCTGCGAAACGCACATATACGTCCAGTCACTCCCTCCCCCCGCCACTTTGGACGGTGCGCCGTGACGGGGCGCCGGGCCCTCAGTCTCACTCCTCCCCTACGCCGTTCTCCCAAGATCTTCCCTTCCTTTGCTCGCTCTCGCGCAGCCTCCCGCGTCTCCGTTCACTAGATTGCATATTCTATATTAATTATTTTCTCCTTTTCAAGACCTCAGGGCGTTTGTCAGAAGCGAAACACGCCGAAACGTTCAACGAACTGCCTCAGAAATCTGTCCGCCGATACTGCCGAGAACAGTCATGAACGAGTGGTTCCGACAGTTCCAATCTTTCACAAAGATCAACGTGTAGATTTCACAAGCAGATAAGCAGCCCGCTCGCCCTCCGAGATTGCCAAGCTAGCCAGCGAGGACGATCAATAATAGAATGCGTTTTTTCAGGCTATATCATTGATAATTAATTTTTTAAAAATATTTTTTCATATATTGCATATCTTACAATTTACATACCTAATGTTAGTATCTTTATAATACCACTTTAAACGAACTTTAAGTCAGTGATTATCCATTAAGGAAATTTTAAATGATTTACAAATATTACTGCGATTTTTCATGTTTATTCTTAAGTCTTCATGTTTATTGTTAAGTCGTAAGAAGCCACGGGTTTATTTAATTCTGTTCACTGCTTATGTTTTGTAGAAAAATGTCCATAGAAACATTTATAATTAGGTTTTAACACATTATATAAATTCTGAAAACAAAACATTTACAATTTTGTATTTTAAAAATGTCTTAGGCAACATTTCTTTCGGCCATATTTATAAACTTCTGCCAGGGGCCTGCCAGGTCTAGCAGGCTGCTAGTGTTCGGTTTTGCGATTTATGAACGACCCCCAGCCAATTCCAGTCACCCCTTGAGCTCCTAGCAAGCCCCAGATGGCAGGTCCCTAAGAGCGCTGCTGGCAGAACTTCATAAATACGACTCTTAGACAAGCAACATTTCCTAGCGACTGGCGTGTTAGGTCTAATGACCGTGTTCTGAGTTCGAAGCCAAGCGCGGACAAAACATTAGTGTTTTAAAACATTTTTGAAGGTTGATGTATTATAATATTTTGTAGCCGTTACTAATTATGCGAGGAAGTATGTGCCGTTGCAAAATCATTAGTTCTAAGACCCCAGGGTACGACTCCCTCTACCAGAGGCTACCAGAGGATAGGCCCCATATACCTATGTGTATCCTTTATTTATTTTGGATTAATTGTGCAGTGTGTTATGATCTGCAATGTGGGAAGTGTCTTCCACAAGTTTCTAGGGACTAGTACATTTATGAATATCAAGCATATATTCATTTTTTACAGTAGTAGTAGTAGTAAATATTAACATGCAGATAACATAGTATAGCATTTGCTTAGCAAGTTAATATTAAAATAATTTTAACTCGCACTTGCAAATAATAACTTACAACTTAATTTTTGTATTTGGATGTAACAATTTAACAGCATAGAAAATGGAGATAGTCAGCTTGTTAATATTTTAATTTTCATTAGTTACCAGTGAATACTGTATCCATTTTTCAATCCTATGTAAGATTTTACTGACAACCTGCGCGGAAAGCGATTAGAAATACGCTGCGAGGCGTGGTGCGCGGGATCCCGATGGCGGAAACGTCGGGGCGGGGAAATGCGCGACGGGGCGGGGAACGACGCAGGGCGTGGAGCGGCGCAAGGCGGGGAGAATGGCAGATCGGGGAGCGGTGCAGGTCGTGGAGGGCACACGGCGGGGAGGGCCGCAGAGCGGGGAGCGACACAGGGCGGGGAGCGGCGCAGGGCGGGCATCAGCGAAGGGCGTGGAGCGGCGCAGGGCGTGGAGCGGCGAAGGGCGTGGAGCGGCGCAGGGCGTGGAGCGGTGAAGGGCGTGGAGCGGCGAAGGGCGTGGAGCGGCGCAGGGCGGGAAGGAGAGCGGCGAAAGGGCGTGGAGCGGTGAAAGGGCGGGGAGCGGCGAAGGGCGCAAGGCGGGGAGCACCACAGGGCGGGGAGCGGCGAAGGTCGGGGAACAGCGCAGGGCGGGGAGTGGCGCAGGGCGGGCGTGGAGCCGCGCAGGGCGGGGAGCGGCGGAAGGGCGTGGAGCGGCTCAGGGCGGGGAGCGGCGAAGGGCGCAGGGCGGGGAGCGGCGCAGGTCGGGGAGCGGCGAAGGGCGAAGGACGTGGAGCGGCGCAGGGCGGGAAGCGGTGATGGGCGTGGAGCGGCGCAGGGCGGAGAGCGGCGCAAGTCGGGGAGCATCGCAGGGCGGGGAGCGGCTCAGGTCGGGGAAGGGCGCAGGGCGGGGAGCGGCGTTGGCCCAATCCAGGCGTGAGGCTGTTTATCATGTTGCGCGTCATCCCGCGTGCTCCCTCCGCCCCGGCAAAGCCTTGCGTGCGCCCACGGGCAGCCGCGGCTCGCCTTTATTTGGAATTTGGTTAATACGCGAAACAGATCGCGAACAAAGGCCGCGGCGTCGTGCCTTCATTTATTTGGCGGCGGGTACGCGGCGGGCGCGAGGCGGGCGCGGGGCGGGCGCGGGCGCGGCGCATCGCGGGCAGCTGGGCGCGCGCGCCGCCGCCTCTGAATAATTCTCAGGCTTGCGTTCCTAATACAGGTGTCGACATGTTATTAACAGCTTAATCATCGCCCATTTATTATGCAGGCCGCAGCCCGGGCTGAGCCGCCGTCCCCGCCGTGGCGGGCCGCGGGGCCACCCGACGCTCCGCCTCGCTCCGCCCTGCCCCGCCACTCTTCGCTAAGCTCCGTGTAACAAATGAAACCCCTCCGCGATCGTGGCCCCTCCCTC
The DNA here is from genome assembly GCA_011170035.1 of Teleogryllus occipitalis. Taxonomy (NCBI): domain Eukaryota; kingdom Metazoa; phylum Arthropoda; class Insecta; order Orthoptera; family Gryllidae; genus Teleogryllus; species Teleogryllus occipitalis. The sequence continues at coordinate 3,680 of BLKR01004216.1, read as the reverse complement.
TCGGCGCCTGTCGCGCCCATCGCTGCTTCTCCCTTTGGCATTTACGGAGGGCTGCCAACTTACGTAGCGACATAGACATTACATTAACATCCATACGTTTTACCTACATTCTACAAAATATCAGTTTTTCAAGTAACATAAAATGCCACCACTATTATTTTTGAAACAATATATATATTACAATTTACACCATATTTTACTAAAATGTATAATTCTCGAGGTAATGCTAAATTTTTGACATAGAAAATTATAATTCAACCATCCCGTGTATGCAAAGCTGTGCAAACGCGTTCGTATACTGTGATGCATATCATATTAAACAAAAAATAGATCATATTAAAAAATAATGCATATCATATTAAAAAAAGGATAGATGCATATCTTATAACCTTTCTTTTTTTAACCTTTTGAATAACAGAAATATGTTTTAGAAAGTTTCATATTTTGTTATTTCAGACTTTGTATTCGACGCTGAATTTTTCTTTAATATGATTTAAAATTATGATAATTTTCGTTCATACTAGTATTTCTTCAGTTCTTTTGACAACGTTCTACTCTTGAATTAGGGAATATCCTAAACCTCACAAATATTTAATCTTCCTTTTAATTACAGACCAATTAGTTCAATCCCAATTTTCTAAAAAAATTCGAAAAACGTGCATTAAAAAGACGGAAAATTTCATTCATGAAACAGTTGCCGTTTTTTCAGATAAGGCTTCAGAGAGAAGCCTTCAAAACGCATCAGTTATTAAGATTAACAGAAGAAATTCATTTCTCATTTCAGTCAGGTTTTTCACCTGCTTGAAGTTTTCTTAGACGTCGCCCAGACGTGGCACGATTGATTAAATTTCAAATTATGGAAAATTGGAATACCATTGTATTAATATAATATTATATAAGCTTTCTATTGAGTTGCACATTCTCTTTACGTCTCAACTCGTTCATTCCATGACGTCGAGCTGTTCTTGTTTGTGTTCCACAAAGATCCCTTTGTCTCCTTATTTAATTTCAACGTTGGAGCTATTCTTACCAGTAATATAGATAACACTGCTCAATTTGCAATCGATACTTTCCTCTTATGCAACCCGAAACTCAGCATTTCGTGGAAATTTCAGAATTTCGTAAAATCAGCAAATTAAAGTGTTTCTCCCAATCACATTTTGGCGCGCTTTTCAAATTTTTGAACTGATAAAATTGGTTTTAATTTTTTTAAACTATCGTCCATATTGTTTAAAAATCTGAAAAAATATATATTATAGAATGTTATAAAACACATTCTAGGGGGGAAATTGAGATAGTTCTCCGTTATTAAGTCAAAAATTCATTTCAAAAATTTATTAATTTTTTTCTATTTGAATTCGATGTCAGAATTTGTTGCCAAAAATACTTTAAAATTCAACTACTTTTCCCCGTCTCTCCGATTTTTTTGAGTCTGATAAATGCAATAGAAGCTGAGAAAAAAAGAAAAATTGAAAAACACGTTTCTCGTTGTATCTCTGCAACAGATTGCCATTTGAGGCTGATTTTTTGTGAATCTACGGCATTTTTTATTCTTTTTCGTAGGAGCATTTATTTATCGATTTGGTTAGGGGGCAATTTTCATCCCCTTATTCGGCTATATCCTTTGTTATTTAGTTTGAAACTATAAAATATCATTTCATATTCAAGTGACTCATTTACTGACAGAATTTCCCCTACATAATATATTCTCCTTTTTGTCTTGAACTCCATTAAAACATAATCATGAGTGATCGATGGTCTTTTCATGTTTTCGACGTCAAAAAACTCAGGTTCAGAAACTAAATGGGGCAGATCATTTTCACCAGGTGAATCTTGCAAAATCACTTCATATTCACTGTCATCTTCAAACAAAAACCTTTTTTTATATCCTCTCATGTCCAGGTTTTCTCTTAGCTTGATGTTCATTTCTTTATGTTTGTCACTGTCATTGTCTTTCCTCTTCGCCTTCAGTGATTGTCAGTTTTCCTTGCTTCAGCCTTCGGGAAACCTTGCATTACTACTTCTGGAGAGACATAAGACATATCTGTAGATTTTGTTAGTGAATCTGACGGGCCGGCGTTTGTAGGTCTACTTTTAACTTGAAGTGAAACCTGTGAGCTGAGTCTTTCATTAAGAGGTATATCGGTGAAAGGTGATGGAAGGAAATCTTCCGCATTGAAAAGATGGCGGTCAAAGGGAAATATATCTGTGTTGGCAAATCTTAAATTAATCAATCCGATATTGTATATTTCAGAAATATTATGAATACTGGAAACTTGGTTTCGAAAACTAGTCACAATTAATTCGAATGAAAAATAAATTAACCGCGAAAACAGATATGTCTCAAAATTTCAGATTGCTATCTACATTCATAATTGGTCTTAATCTTCAAACCCGAATCATTTATCTTGTTGAAATTACGAACTTTTAGGTTACATAATGAAACTCGGTCAATACTTTGTCTTACTGAAAACCGCAAAAATTAAGTAAAACTTTACTTTCCTTACCTCTCAACAATGGAATATTTTTGACAAAAATTCAGAAGCAGTTTTGAAACAGCAACATAGCAAATGAATTGTATTCACAGATTTATGTGATCCACATTAGGTACCAACCACCAGGCCTGCTTGCAGCACCAAAAACACTGAAGGACAAAACCCACACAATATGGTTTTTCAAATATGTGGCACACACCCACTGTTCAAGAATCACAAATAAAATACTCACTTAAAATGCGTATTACGTTATTCTATCACCTACAAATAATTTACAAAAACAGTGTTCAGCAATGCAGCTGTAGCATCTTATAGTATATTTGGATACCGTTTGCGACAGTTCTTTTCACATCAAGAATATAAAAGACGTTTTTTCATAACATAAAACGTAATATGTTAATATTTATTAGTGGGCGGTCTCATTTTTCGAGCTTTGCTTTTGCATGACATCAGCTGTCTCCTAAGTAGTGGCACACTGAATTTTAGAATTCATTTCGTAAGCGCAGAATGGGAAAAATGAAACTGTTTAATTGTTTTTGTAGTTTTTTAGAGATCTTGGGCATTTCACAAAACATTTTACACCTCTCACATGGTCATAGGCTGCTTAGTTGTAGTTCAATTTCTGCGTGTATACGAAATTATTAATACGAAATCAATTATCCCTATCTCCACTACAATTTTAGCCGACTTTCCTTATTATTTCCGTGTTTATCATTTGTCGTTTCATTGATATCTGTAATTTTTCTGTAATACGTACCATAATTAGAGAATTGACCTGTTGTAGGTAAATAAATAAATATATTGAACCCCTTTCCTCAAGTTAACGCAAAACAACATCCATGATCAATTTCTATTTGGGAAATTAAACTGTTAAGTGGCGAAAAGTTGTGAAATACAATAATTTAAATTCCGTTCTGTTTGTCACAATGACAAATATGCTGTTGGTCGAGGTGACATTAAATGAGCAGAATAATTAATTAACTTAAATTCAAAATACATTAATCATTCAAATTCTGTATTATACAATAAAACATAATAAACATTATGTAATATTTTCAGAAGTAATAGACGTGTTTATATAGCTTTAATGATTTATTTCCAGATTTTGTAAAGTTTATTTTCTCGTAACTATATTTGCGTAAAGATAACTCTCGTCTCGTAACTATATTTGCGTAACTATATTTG